>VWZK01011429.1:32914-289130 GCA_013396935.1 Baryphthengus martii | reverse complement strand
GGGGAGAGCGCCCCACCCAGCGGCCGCCCGCGGAACTGGGCTCTTAAAGGGGCCGCGGCCCCATTCTGTCTTGCAGCCCCAGGCCCCCTCTGCCCGGCCCTCCCGCTGGGTGCGGGGGAGTGCGTGAGCCTGTTAGGGTGTGTGCTGACAGGCCCATGTGCCCCTTCTGTGCCCTACCACTGGCAGCCTGGTTTAACTGTGCCATCCATAGTCCTCCCAGCCTCTACAGTCCAATTGCGCCCCATCTCATTCCACCACCTAATGCAGCCCACCTTGTGCCATCACATCTCACCCCATCCTGTCCCAGTCCATCCCACTCCACCCACCACATCACATCCCATTTCACTCCATCCCATTCCCACTACACCATGATTCCTACTGTGGTGACAGGGCTGAGTGCTGGGATCCTGGTCAAAGTGGCACCATAGAGAACACCCTTCAGTGCCACCCCCAGAACCCCTTTTCCCTACCCTCAGGCCTCATGGGAGATGGCACTGTCTACCGTATGTGCAGTTGTGGCCTCAGACCTGTGAGCACTTCTGTCCTCTCCTCATTCTCTGCCACCATTGCCATGGAGAAGTTTTGGAGCACTGTGCAGAGCAGACTCTGTTCCCTTGGGATGGTGTGCACGCACACCCCCCCCATATCGCACACGCATACACACTCACGCTCTCCCTGTGGCTGGAGCCAACACTGCCATATACCTCAGGACAGACACATCCCTAAAGTGTTGGGCATGTGACTTTGGGCTGCAATCTGTCCAGGCCCTGTGCCCTGGGCTTCTCCTTCTCAGATGTCTGGGGAGACTGGGCTTGGGCTCAGCAAAACTTCCCAAGTCCCTAATTTTGGGTTAGGTTGATGCCCCTGGTCCCTAGGGTGGCTGGTAGCTCCAGCAGGTCTGGCGTAGCGGGGTGCACAGCTGAGTGTATCACCCTGGGCAGCCTTGTCCCCATGGCTCAGCCACCTGGGCTGCCCCACCGCAGCCACCAGCCATCTGCAAAAAGCACCTCGCTGCAGCACTCCTCGTCCCAGAAACCTGCCACAGAAACTCACCTGCTGTGCATCCACAGCCCTGTGCCAGTGCAGTGAGGTGGCCACGGGGCCATTCTCCTGGCCACTCCCCCTGTGGCTCCTGTCAGGAGTGGGAATTCAGGAGGTTATCAGGGCTGCCCCTGGTTGGTCACTCTGTCATGTGGGTGGATGCAAAGTGTGGCCCAGTCACCTCCTCCTTCTGCTGTACAAACCCACCAGGGTTGTGGGTGGGCTTTTCATTTGCTTGTCCCAGAAGGATTTGGCTTCCCGAGCTCTGGCCACAGAGATTGGTGTGGGCCTGGGCTCTACCTGGGCTGCCAAAAATTTGGAGACAACCCATTCCTGTTGGAGGAATGCTGTCATCCCCTGGGAGCTATGGGGAGCCTGGATGCTGTGCCCCGGTGGCTGCCACAGTGCCCCAACACTGCTGGGCATGGCTCCCGAAGGGAAATGCTGTATTCAAGAGAGCCAGTGTGCTAATTTAAGATGAGACATGACATATGACTGTGATAAATCTCTGTGAGGGACAGGAGCGGCAGCAAGTGGAGCGTTGCGCTCTCCATGTAGGAAGTGGTTGGAGAGCAAAGCAGCAGAAAGGGAGCTGCCCCGGTGGAAAACACCAAAGTTTGAGCAAAGTAAAAGTTGTTGGTTTGGACCAGCTGTCAGTCAAGGAAATGAGCAACGGAGAAGTGAGCAATGGAGAAGCGAGCAATGGAGAAGCGAGTGCCGAAGCCAGGACGGTTAACGTGTGTGCTGGGGTGCAATGCTGTGCCAGTGGGGAAGGAGAGCGGTGGGGGGTCATGGAGATGCTGAGAAACTTAACCAAGGGCCAGACTCAGAGTGGGAAGGATTGCTGTCTCCCGGTGATGTTACTCCTGGGAAATCCTCCCTACCGGAGACATGGTACTAGAGCCTGCTGGCTTAGTGAGATGCAGAAACCTCATTTATTCTGCGATTCCAGAGGTCTGAGTTACCCAAGCACAAAATTTCTGAACGGAGCACATGGGGAAATTGCTTATTCACACTTGAATAACTCAAAAATGGCTGAACCAATTTTACTTAAACTTTCCTCGAGAATTCCCCTTGGAGCCAAGCCATGCCTGGTAAATTTCAGCCCGAAAGGAATTTATTTCAGAAAAGGATGAGAAACTGGAGCAGGGAGCGGGGGTGCACGGGCAGGGGGAGGATGCTCCATATAATCGCCTCTATCCCCACGCACTGTAATTAATGAGCCCTCACTTGCACCCGCCGGGCTGGTGCTGCCAGCCCCGGCCTCTCCCCAGGGCCTCAAGCTCCCTGGTGCAGGCGGGTGCAGCGCCACGGTCCTGGTCGGGAGCTGAGGATTTTGGGGCCCGGTCAGCAGCGGCACCTCCCCGGCACCTCGGGGTGATGGCTGGAGATGGACAGGGCTGCAACGGGGACCATGTCAGTGTGACGTGGGCAGGGATGGTCTGGGAGATGAAATGGGGTACGCAGGGGTGCATGTCTGCAGCACCGACCTGAGTTAGCGATGCTTTGCCTTAGAACAGCCCTCCAGCCTGCACGGCAAAGCTGCAGTGCCCACAGTGTCCCCGGAGGCATTCCCACGCAGATGGGGAGTGGCAGGACAGCAGAATCTGCTGAAAAGAGATGAAAGAAAAGCCTCAAGAAGTAGCAACGACCATGGGTGTTCAAAGGACAAACCTCCCAGCTCAGCCCTCTCTCTGTGAGAAGTTTCCCAACCAGAGACCCCATCCCACTGGAGCAAGCCTGGCTTTCACTCCCTGTTTCCAAACACAGCCCCGACATGCTCCAGTGACAGGTTCCCATGACACTGGTACAGGTATGGTGTGTGTCAGGCCACAGCCATGCACATGGGTGCACTCATGCACCCTGCCCTCTGTGCCCAGCCACCACCCCTCACCTCCTTTGCATGCGGCAACCTCAGCTACAACTTAATAAGGGGAAGGTGATTAGGGAACAATTATTCCTGTTTTCTCAGAAGATCTAAGGGGCACCGAATGAAATTACCCAACAAGAGTTTAAAAATAAACAGAAGGGAGAGCATTCCTCTCCAGGCAGCCAGCCCTGGGAGTGCATCGCCACAAGATGGATACGGGGATGTGTGTAGCACCCAGAGGATGGGAGAAAAAGATCCCAGCAAGAGGCCTCTGTCACCTGCTTACCAAGAGCATAGCTGGGCTGAGGGTGTGGGAAGCTGGGGTGGGGGGATCCTCCCTGTTTCTGGGCTGCGTAGCACTGTAGCAGGGCTGTCATGGCATCAGGTGGCTTCTCCACGTCCCTTGTCTGAAAGGCACCCAGAGGTGCGACACCTGAGCAGATACCTGGGGCAGCCGTGCGGCTGCTGGGGAGGTCTACCTGTGCCATCCCCTGGCACAAGGGGGGCCCTGGGGGGCCCCGTTTTCCCTTTCCCAGGGCAGGGAGTGCCGCCGCATGCCAGCTCGCCCAGCCGGCGCGTTTCCCGCCGGGTCAGTGCCGGCTCCAGCCTGTCTCCTTCCCAGGCTCCATGGGCTCTCTCCCCTCCGGGCGCTCCTCCCCACGCTGCCGGGCACTTNCCGGCCGGGCCCCGGCGAGGCGGCCACCGCCTGCCACTCCTGGTCCGCACTTCAAAACCCTCTCCCGTCCCACCCACATCCACCACCCCTCACCTCTGGCAGCTTCAGGATGCAGTTAAACACTTCAGCACTTAAAATTTCAGGTGCTAATTGCTTAGTAATGAAAACTTTAATCACAGGGCAATTAAAACCTTAAGTAGCTGTGGGAGATCCATTCCATGTCAACAAAAAAAAGAGTGCCGTCACTTCTCCGGCACCGCCCTGGCACGGCGCGGCACGGCGCGGCCGGGAGAGCCCATCTTGCAGCCCCCGCTGCCTCCTGCGCTGAGGATTTGGGGAGCTCCCCCTTCCCACGCCGAGATGGAGGTGGCCGAGGAATGATCAGCTACTGCCGTAAAATTTAAAACCCAGCTAATTTCGGATTAAGTGCCATATGAAAGGGTTTTGTTATTTTAAATCTCCTACTTTCCAAATTCCCAGGATTAAAATTCTCTGCATTTATTTTAACCACATAACATTTGCAGACAAATGACTTCTCCCAGTGCAAAGTTCGAAGCAGGCTTAGGATCTAAAGCCCAGCCACAAGCTTCAGGGTGGAATGGCTGGGAGCGCCTGCCAGCCCTGGCTGCCGGTGCACACTCACAGAAGAGCTCAGCCACCATTTCTGCAGGGGGAGAGGGCCCGGCCTGCCAGGCGTGGGAGCCCTGGGAGACAGCATGAAGAGGAGGGATGGCTGGAAACCTGGCTCCTGGGTTGAGTCCTGCACTGAGGGTGAGCCCTTGGGTAAAAAAACTACGAGGTTTGTGAGTCTGCAGAGCTGACCCATCTGCTGCAGAGTGCATGTTGCAACTGTTTTGATGCTGTCTGGGTGTCACTATCCACTTCTCTATTAGCCCTTTCTCATCAGAAGCTGACAAATGCTATATGAAAAAAAAAAGAAATCAAAAAAATCAATGTTTGTGCCCTTTTCCCTGGTGCTCTGCAGCCCACCAGGTCCAAAAGCGAAAAGAGGCCTCTGGCCCTGTGTGGCTCTGGCTCTGCCAGGACAGCACAGGGAGGGTGGGAGGCAAAGGCTGCGAGGCCAGGGGACAAGACTCGGCCCCAGCTGCCGGGAGGTGTGGGAAACATGGGTGCCTGCGGGCAGCAAACTGCCCCCACTCTTTATCAAAAGCAGCATCGGTGTCTGGCAAATGTCACTCTCCCGTGTGCTTCCCGTCTGGGAGGTCTGTTTCCTCCCACCACCTCTCATCGAGCCCTTCCCCTCCCTGTCTCCCAGTCCTGTGGAAAGATGGGACACAGTGGGATGGGGCATGATGGGGTGTGCTCATGAGTGGGTGGCCATGGGGCTGGTGGGGAGGGCAAAGCAGGGACGTCAATCAGTAGTGGCCCACCTGGCTGACAGTGGGGTCCTCACCCAGCCCCCCGGTGGGGTCCTCTCCCAGTCCACTGCCTGCTCGGGCACTTTTACTGACTAGGAAATTAGCAGCCAGGCCCCATTAGTGATATTTTAAGGGGCTACATCTGAAATGCTGGCACACACACCTTTTGCATGCCTGGCCCTGAGGTGAGGGCAGCCCGGTGACTGCCTCACTCACCTCAGATGCTCTCCAAACACAAAGGATTTAGAGGCTGAATCCTGCCCTGTGGCCCAGCCTGACCCTACAGAGCCATTCCAAAGTGGGGGGTAGTGACTCCAAAGCAGGGTGATATTTGGGGTTCTTGCTTGTATCTGAAGCACACAGAGATGCTCGGCAGACCACCCTGCCCACAAAAAGCCAAAAGGCCTCACTTGACATTTCATGCAGAGCCGATCACTCCCCTGGACCAAGCGTGTAGGCACTAGCACTGTGTCCCACTGGGGTTGCCAGGGAGCCCCTGGAGGTGACAGTGGCAGTGGGCACAGTGGAGTTATGGCAAGGTCAAGCACAGGCCCTGGACCCTGCCATCCCCACCGGCCCTCCCCTTCCGGGCACTTCGGGCCATGGACAACCCTTGGAGCAGGGGGTACTTTCCCAGACCCTGACCTGAGGCTTTGACATCCCCCAGCCTCAGGTGTACCCTGGTCCTGCCTCCCACCCCACCTGGAGCATCCCTCGCCCAAAGGCAGCTTGGGATGCTGCACCTCCTGTTGCCATAGCAACCCCCATCCTTGCTGGGTTGCCATGGTTCCCCGGCCCCCAGCCGCAGCCGCATCCTCAGCATCGAGAGGACCCAGCGTTTCGGGTCCTCAGGGGCTGCCACCATGGGGGACACTGCACGGGGCCTGGAAATGGAGAGCTGAGCCGGGGCTGAGAGATGGGCTGAAGGCATGCTGGCATCTCCACCTCACCCTGGTACCGTGGCGGGACAGCATCTGACACCACCTAGGACCTTGGTGGGCTGGTGAGGACAAGGGACCCTCAGAAACATCACTAATGGCAAGGGGGTGACATCACTTTGTGGGCCACTCTCACACTTTCCAAACTTGTCTCCTTCCTGCCCAGGGTTTCTCCTCGTGGCGCAGCTGCCCTGGCCCTGCAGGGTTGTGTTGGTTGGAAGGCATGCAGGTGCCAAAGCCCTTTGGTTGTGGCTGTGTGCAGGCAACACCAACAGCAGCAAGCACGTGTGACCATCCTCCTGTACACTGTTGTCCTCTACCCACCACTCCTTTAAAACAGCGTCCCACCCTTCACTAACACTCCTTCAGGAGCGCGGCTCCCATTGCTGCACTTGCCATGCTGGGGTTGTGGCTCTGATCGGCAGCAGCGCCCGAGTACAGAGGGCTCCAGGCTGGCCGTGCTAAATAAACACAGGCACCGTGAGAAGAAAAGCAGCCAGGAATAAATAGTCAAACAAAATAAAAAGCTGAAGGAATAAACAAAGTGAGGACGTGCCCAGGCATGGCACAAGCCTCCGACATAGCTCTTCCAAGCTGGGCTCCAACCCAGTGCTGGTGCCCAGCAGGCAGTGGAGTCCAGCCCACTGGCAGCGCCCCGGCTGGCTGCCATCCCCCTGGCTGCAGGGATCTCTTCTCCCTGCTATGCTGCATTCCTGGGGAGTCCAGGGACTAGGGTGCAAATGCCCTGGAAGAGGTGCCAGGCAGCGCCCGGCCTGCTCAGGATTTGCATCCGCTGCCCTGGCACTGCGCTCTGGAGGGATAAGCCCAGGCTTAGCTATTGCTTCCCCCAGGGCCAGCTGCTGGTTCCTAACCCTTTTTGCTGTAGCCCTTTCCCACACTAACTGAGGTCAAGGGAGTAGGGAGTTGCATGGCCTCTGTCACCCTTTTCCCCTCCAGTGCTTGGGAGCTTTCATGGTTTAAAAAGTTTGCTGCAAAGCAGACAGTGAAAGAGTGGGAAAGGGGCAGCTCTGTGGGCAGGGCTCCCCAGGGGGTGTGGTAGGGTGGGGGGAACCTGTGGGCAGGCTGCAAAGCCGTGGTGCAGACCCATGGATGCCCACTTGGAGTCTGGGTGAGATTTGGGTGGTGGCACAGGGGCCAGCTGCGAACCTGCAAACTCAGTGCTTCCCTGGGAAAACCCATGGCATGCGGCCCTGTTGGCAGCAAGGGAGACGGCAGCTCTAAGGACTTGGAGTGTGAGATGTCGTTCCCATCACCACAAACCTCCTTTAATACTCTTTGCAGGGCCCTGACACTTCACCTCCTTCCCTCTCCAGCTGGCATCCAGCAGTGCTCAGCTGGGGAACAAAGGAACACAATTTAAAGTAGCCAGTTATTTTAAGACCCCAAACTGGCACTAACAAGCAAAAAATAGAAAGAAAACCAGAATAAGCGACAAAAGAGCATTCCCCGATACATACTTTCGCAGCAGTCTTTCCAGGCATTTGGTGTAAGATCTGTTGCAGGAAAAAAAAAAAAGAAATAAAAGGAAAAGCTCCTCAAAGCCCATCCCCAAAGCAGCACCTGGGTGTCCCAGCAGGGCAGGACACCAGTGACATGGCGCTGCCAGCAGCCGGGTGCTTAGCTGATGCGATTTTGCACATAAAGTTCTCATCTTTGTATTTCCTTGGCTTTTACAGCCCGAAAGTGTAAGTACAAAACAAATTGCTGGCATGTTGTGCTCCGCTCCAGCAGCCAGGCAGACAGAGCTGTTGGGGCCTTGGCACAGCCTGGCTCATCCCAGGAACCCATGATGGTGGAGGTGCAGCTTTAGTTTGGCCTGGTCATCCTTTGTGTCCTCTTGCACAATTTTCCTGAGATTTCCAAGCGAGCTTTGTTTGATCTTTGCCTCCGCATGCCTGGAGGAGCAGCCTGGCTTCTCCCTGGCCATGCTGAGTTGCTTTCCCATGCTGCTTGATGGTGAATCTCTGGGAATTCAGCTTGTTGCAAAGATATCAGTGATATAAGGTTTATCACCTCATGAGTGCTATATTCCTAAAAAGAGTCTGTTGCGGTGCAGCCCTCTCCACCACGTGCTGGCTGGGATGTTGTACCAGCCATCCTGGCTCCTCTGATGCGCGAAACAGCTCCCAAAGCCAGCAACAGTGTGGATTTTTGTTAAAAGTATTTGTATCCACCTTTATATTGGGGAAAACCCTGGGAGGAGAGGTAGAGGAATGTGGGAGGTGTTGCTCCTGCAGCCCATGAGTGCTGGGGCCGGCTCAGCAGGCCTGTGGCTGGGTGACACTGGCGTGCCCCTGCTTGCCACCTCTGCAGGAGCCTGGTGGGATGGGCAGGAGCAGGGTGGCTAGAGAGGACCTGTCCACCCACACTAGTGTGGAGGAGAGGGCAGAGAGAAATGCACCTGGGACTGTGCTAAGTATCTGGACAACATGAGTCCCAAAATGCCCCTGGGCAGGCAGTCAGATCTAGTCTCCTTGGCCATGGTGCAGGGCAGGGAAGGTTGCCATGGCTCAGCTGGCCCAGAGCTGGGGGCCATATGTGATCCCTTAATCAGCTACACCCCATCCAAAAGCAGCAGCTCCTGACCCACTCAAGTACTGCTTTGACCCCTGCAAAGGCTATCCAGGATGCTGAGGCAGGTCCCTGAAGCGTGCATGCTTTTTTCCACCTAATTGCTTACCAGCACCCCCAAACACTATGGAAGACAAGCCCCACTGGGACCTGCTGGGAAGCCCTCAGGCTGGGCTGGCAGGAACATCCCTGCCCACCTCTTGCCAGGGTCCTGAACTGCCTACACAAGCTCAGCCCCGTCCTCAGCATCAACACATGGGATGGATACATGGGGAACGGTGGGTGACAGCGACCAGGGAGGGAACACTGACCCAAACCCACCCCTTTGACACCCACAGAGACCCCTGAATGATGCCTTGAAGGCAAGGGTTGGGCTGGAGGGGTGCTGGGCACAACCCAGAGGATGAGCAGCACCCACTCACAGCATTTGGGGCAGGGCCTCTCGGGGTACCAGGGGCCCCTCAACCAGGGTCTCAGCAGGTGCAGCTGCGGGTACCCCACATACCCCCACCCCCCATTCCTGGCCTCCAGCAGAGCATGTGGGGGGAGGTCAAGTGTTTTCTTCTTTTTCTCCTCCCCTCCCTTTCTAAGATGAAGAATTTAATTTTAGTTTTTACAGCTCCTCCTAGGTGGATAAATCCCTTCCTGGCGAGTCCAAGCCCTGGAAAATCTTGTGAATCTAACGCTAGCCCTTCTGGCAGCCACTGCAGCAATTCCTGTTTCTCTCCAGCCGCACTCCGTAAAGTTTTATAGTTTCCTGGTTGTAGCTGCAAGGCCCCAGCCATGCCGAGGAGGGTGGCGGGGGGAGAGCCCAGCATTCAGGAAACCTGAGGCCAGGGAGGTGAAGTGGGGAACCATGGCCAGGTGGGACATGCTGGGGAGCTAGGGAGCTGCCGGGTCCTTCCATGAGCAGGGATGTCCTGTGCACAGGGTGGCACAGTCCTGCACATGGTGACTGGGTCCATCACCGCTGTCATCTCATTCCAGGGTGGATCTGGACCAGCTCTGCCTGTGTGCTGTGGGGCAGTGGTGGGAACATGCCATCCATCACTCAGCATCTCAGCTTTGCTGGGTGTGAGTGGGGCCCCACGTTGAGATCCGGTGCCCTTCTGAGACTGCTCCCTAATGAAAATCATCTTTATATCTGCTTTATATCAGCTCAGTGCTGCTCTGGCCCCTGCAGAGACGAAGAACATGGATAGCAAGCAATGCCACAGCACCACCCATCACCTTGCTCACCTTCATCGGCTACTTGTGTGTTCCAGGAGGGACAATGTGACACCTTTGCGGGTAGGAAAGTGAGGCATGGAGGTGCTCTGGCTAAGACTAGCTTCGTCCTAGAATGGGACATGGTACTTCACTGGCCAAGAGATGGGGGAACCCCCTCTGCTTACTCCCTGTACCTCTGGCTTCACAGTGCTCCCCATGGTGATCCTCTCCCCTGGAAGCTGTGGACACTTGTGCATGAAGTAGATGAAGCACCACATCACCAAATCTCTTGATTTTCTTTCAAAGTCTTAACTGTATTTGGCAACTTCTGATGGAAAATTTGATCCTCAGTGGTGTTAGGGGTGAGAGGATGAGTCTGGCAGCTGTGAAGGGCAGTAAGAAGCCTCTGCTAATGGCAGCATTGTGGCTAAAAATGACAGCTGATGTCAGGCTGTAATAGAGAAGCAGTGAGATGAGTGCCAGTATTGTAATGCCATCAGCTCTATGAATGCTTATGCTCTGCCTCTGAACGCCAAAGTCACTGTGTTCAGCTCTGGCTGCTCTATCACCAAAAGAATATGGTAAAAATAGCCCAGAGAGAGGAGGGAATGTGATGGGCAGGAAGGTGAATTCTCGAGGAAAAATAGAGATGATTACTGCAGAGGGGAGGGAATGAAAGGGATGTGACAGCAGTACACTGGCCCGCGAACTGTCCTGGTGCCCTGTCACCAGATTTCATGGGACTGTGAGGCATCACAGGAGCCAGAGACTGAAATGAGGACAGCTGGGTAGGAAATGGTGTTACTGCTGCTGACCCTGCACTGGGGTTTCCCTACGTCCTCCCCAGTCACCCAGCAGCCGGGGACCAGAGGGTACCTGTGGATGCTGGGGCACCCACGGGTGCTAGGACAGGCTGTGGCACAACAGGGACCCAGGGACAGGGATGGTCTTGGGTGAGCAGCACATGGGGAAATCTCTTCTCATCTTCCTGCAGCAGCCAGGCTGGGACCTCCCCATCGCCTCCACCAGCACCGCGCCGCTGGGGGACATCACGGGTCATCGAGCAGCAGAGAGACCTGTCTCACCCTTCACGCCCTTCCCAGAAACGAGAGGCCTCAGAGAGGTGGTGAGGGGGGGTCGTAAACTCTGCATTACCACTAATTAAGGACTTGGCTGTCACCGAGGCTTCCCAACACGCCTCTTTCTCTGACACTTTTACTGTTGGGGGAAATGCCGTCTTGGGCCTTTGATGAACTTGCTATGAAGTTGAAAGGAGCTCATGGCGTGGTGCCAGGATCCGTCACAATTGTCTCTCAGGCTGGGGATGGGAAATGACCCATTTATAAAAAGTGAGGTGATAAATTAGACCTGGGAAATGGAAGCCACTGACTCTGTGGATAAAAGGCAGGATGGGCCGGACCAGTCACCAGTCACCCCTGCCTGCCCCCAGCCTCAGCTGCCACAGGTACAGCCAAGCTGGGGTGAACCCAAGCAGGGGCAAACCTTGTCTTGCCAGCGATGCCAGTCTGGCACCCGGTCCCTGTCATGGAGGGGGCACAAGCTGGGGGGGAAGGTGGCAGGCACTGGGCAGGACACTGTGCAGAGGAGGACTCCAGTGGAATTATTTATAAGAGGGTATTTTTTGGGTGAAGCAGATTCAAAAGCTGGAAATGCAGGGCAGGGCAGGGGCAAGGAGAAGGAAAATGCCTCGCTCTCAGGCTATCAGGAGCCAAAATTTGTGTCCTGTCACGAAGCCAGCACATGGCTTAGGCTGTGGCATGGCCCTGGGCACTTTGCCTGGGGAATTCGTGGCTGAGGAGGCTGTTAGAGCCCCCCAGCACATTGCTCAAAGTGTCACCAGGAACAAGGGCTGCCTGGGTGAAGGTGACAGCAGGTATGGCCACAATTCCCTGTCATCCCCTCATGGGGACCCCACACACCCCACCAGCACAAACCTAGCTGTTACAGGGGCCTAAGTCCACCCCCTGGGTCAGAGTGTGCCATGGGGACTGACTCCTTCTGTGGTGTAGAGAACCTACAAATTCATTGCACTCAATAAATGCCAGGGTCCTGGGGGCCTCCCAGGCTCCCCATATCCTGAACAAGCGAAGGTGTGACCACTCTTACGTCCTTGCCCAGGAGCCATTGCCCGCAGCAGCTACACCACCAGTCACCTTTGAGGTGCTTCTTGTCCCCTCTGTCTGCCCCTCATGTACCTCTGTCTGGCCGTGGTCCATGGCTCAGGTCCAAGGTGGAAAAGCAGCTGGGGGCTGCACTGCAGGAATGCTCCTGGTTAGCTCAGGGCAGCTCTTGGGAAGGCACATCCTTTCCTATGGCTCCAATGTCTGACCCCAGGGAGCTGGGGCTGCAGGAAGGCAACAGCAGCCATCCCTATCTCTGTCCTCATCCCTGTTCTCCAGGCTGGGGTGATGCTGGAGCATTCTCCCCATTCACATATAAGACAATTGCTTGTTAGCTGGCTGTGGATGGCCCAGCCTTCATGTGTGCAAGAAGCTCAACCCTGCACAGAAATAGCAGCAGCCATGCAGGACTTGAGGTGCTGCTGAGAGGCTGAAGAGTGTGGTTTTGTGGGGGCTGCAAAACCCCAGGGACCAGAAATGCTGTTCCTCATCCTTCCTTGGGCTTCACCACCCACCGCAGCACAGGCACATGCCAGGATCTCACCCCTTTCCTGGGGTGCCATAGGAGCAGCCCTCGGCATCACCCCGCGCATCTCTGGGGAAGAAGCGGGGAGGTGCCTCTGCCTGCAATGAGCTCCTGGCCAAGTGGGAGGGCTGGGGGCCCTGCTGCTGGACCCCCAAGGACTCTGCAGGGCAGCCTGCTTGGGCCTTTGCCTTCATAGTGGACAACACCTATATCTCATCCTCTATATCTCTCAAAAACCCTCCGTCTGTCTTTTAGGACTGTCCCCCATGCCCTTGCTCTTTGCCCCGCATTTTCATGGCCACCATACTGCAACACTCCCAATACATTTGAGCCTTAATTCTTTTTAACAGTATATATATATGGGTGTAAGTATATGTATACATATATATTCATTTTATCCTACCCGCATTGTGTTTCTCATTAATTATTCACGTCTCATGAAATAGGAATGAAAAGAGATCACACGATGCTGGCCAGAGTCTTGCAGGAGGCAAATCAGCCCAAAGATTTCCCACAGGCACTGCTGGGCTCGAGCACAAACCCTGTCACCCAAGGGCACGAGGTGCCCAATGTCAGGGCCCCTACTGAACACCACAGCACCTGGGCAAAGGGACCCTGACTGGAGGGAGGCTGCGAGGAGCCCCTTGGCCATGCAGGGTGGGGGGTTGGAGAGCTCTCTCAGCCCCTGGCGAGTTCTTGCTGCTGTGTGAAACCCTCACCAGCCCCCGGGTTTCACTATGTGTTTTTGAAAGAAATCCCTTCCCCATGGAGGGACGTGCTGACTGCGATGGAGTCACACACTAACCTCGCCTACGATAGACTAAATAGACAGGGGCCTGCTTCAGCCTGCCACTCAAAGGCAGTTTCCTCTACTTCTGAGCCCTTTCCAATTTTTTCACGTCCTTCCTTGAGCTGGGGTGCAGCATCCACTCCTGGTCTCACCCACTGTATATAGAGCTGGGCTCATTCTTCTCCTCTTCCCCACCTTTTCTCCTTGGGTGTGGATGTCCCAGCCAGTGCATGGGCACTGTGCCCTGGAGTCACTGCTCTGCATGGATGGGCACCGCTGCTCCTATTCCAGACAAATAACACTTGTGTTTTAAAATAGCTCTTTTTTTTCCCTCCCCTCTCACTTATTACCGAAAAATTTGCTGCATATACTTGATCTCTTCTGGTTTTGAGAGGTTGTGAGGAAGAGAGGGCTGAAGCAGGTCCCTCTTTGTGCCCCTTTAGCCTCCTGCCACACTGCCCCGTGCTCATCACCCTCATCCTCCACTCTTTCACATGTTGGCAGAGCTGTGTTGATTTAAGCAGTGATACCCCAATATTTTCACTGCTTTGCTCCATACTCTCAGCCCATTGTAATCTTTTCTTTGCTCTTTTGACCATCAGTGTGTATTGAATAAGAGCACTTAATTGAGCTGTCTGCATTGACACGTTGGGCTTGTACTTAGTGCCTATAATTAATTTAGGACAATATATGTGAATTATCTTGATTAGTCTATCCAAGATGCATCATCTCACACAGGCCCATGGTGAATGTCATATATCTTTGTACAATCCTTTTCTACAGCAGCAGAGTCCTTCAGCCTTAACTAACCTAAATATGTCACGTTTTTGCTAACATGCTTCCTTCTCCACATCATTAATAAGCATAATAAACCACACCGATACTAATGCTCAGCAGCCTGCCCAGCCCTTTGCTAACCTGCCACAGGGAGTAGCGACTCTATTCCCACAGACTGGAGATAGAAACCAGGACCTGGTGAGGTGGAGGTGCCCGGATGCCAGGATCTGGACAGATTTGTGTGGTGGTTGCTGCCAAGGGCTTTCCCACCTCCCCATTGTGTTGGCCAACGGAGAAAGCAGCCCATGGAAGGCCCAGCCAGGTCTCCTTGATGGACTGTGCTATGGTCAGTACAAGGACCTTGAGATGCATGGTCGTGTTTGCATTTCTTTAGTGTCTCTCTTCAGCCGGCGGGCGTTCTCTGTCAGCTTTCCATGGCCAAGGAAATGAGACGGTGCATCTGCTCAACCCTGTTCGTGTCGACACCCCCACTCCCCCGCCTCTTCGCAGTCGTGTTTTGGCCATGTCCTTTCACGCCCATCACTTGTCCCCTGCAGAAAGCCCTTCCCGGGGCTCTCCTGGAAGTACACAGCAATGACAGAGCCTGTTTTCAGGTAATGCAGGTGATCCCCTGCTCCTGCGGGAATGCTGACATGCCTCTGGAGCCACCACCTGTAGGACGAGTTATGCTTATGGGGACATGTAGTGGCTCGACTTGGAGAAGGGCTGGTGCTGGCTCCGGGGTAGGCCCTTTTTTAGAAGCGGTGTGCATCACCGCCGAGACCTCCTTTGATAGTTGTACTACAAACACACACACAAACAAACCAACTAACCCTTCAGATATCACTCAGGCAGAAAGAATACAATTACAGGGCTCAGGTTTCTAGCATCAACCTCACCCTGGTGCTTTGGAGAGCCTTGAAATCAGCAACTGCTTCACTCTGCATCCATTTGCAGGGCTCTCTGAATTTCCCAAGCACTGCAGAGGAATTTACCCAGTGCAACAGCGCACCGAGATGGAGGAAACTGGGCCGCCCTGGCGATGCCTGCTCTCAAGGCAGCAGGGAGATGTGGCACACAAACCTCAGCACACCAGCAGCCTGACCTTGCCCAAACAACTGCACACTGCAGGATCCTGTTTAGGGCAGACTGAGCAAGACAGGAGAGATGTTTAGGCTAAGTCTTGAGTATTTAGCCTTTGGAATTTAACCCTGCTGGTTCTGATTATGGCTCAAGAAGTTCAGTTTCCATCCCAGACCACCGGTTTTGGCCACTTAAGAGCAGTCAATATCACCTCTGACCCCCCGGCAAGCTTTATTGCTGCAGTCCACAAGGAAGCAGCCACAACGGCTGCCTCATAAACCCCAGCACTGTGGAGGGCTGGTCCCAGCAACTAAAACCCTTGCAGATGCCCTCAGCCCCCATGCACTCCCTGTGGTTCCCCAGGGCCACCCAGCATCACTGGCCCCATTGCAGGACCTCCTGTGTATACACGAAACAAGGAAAGGGCTACGGGCAGGCAGAGTGATGACAGTGATGTCACTCAGTGGTGTTCTGGCTGGTCCCTGGGGAAGAGTCCTACAGAGACAGAATCTCCTTACTCCCATGGGGACATCCCTCACGGGAGCAGAGCTGGGGTGGCATTTCTTCGCAGCGGCTTTGGTTCAGCTTCCAGTTGGTACAGTGCTGTTCCTCACACCATGAGCACTTTGACTGCAGTTCCAAGCAAGCTCTCCTGTTTCTTTCGCAATTGCTGCATGGGGGACATCACATTCTCTTCTCCCTGACCCTTGGTTGAATTACCAACACTCTGCAGACACAAGAGGGGAGCTAATCCCACAAGTAGCACATCCTTTTACCAGTTTGGGGATACCCCACCTCCTGGCCTTGTTTGCAGTCATGCTGGGACCACATGGGCAGTGGAGGGGAGAAACCCTATTCTACTGCCTGGTGAGCTGGGGACCAGGAAGGTGGCCCCAAGTGGTCCCCACCACCACTGGGGTCCCTCCTGCTCATCCTGAGCTCACCATCATCTCAGTTCCTTCTCTCCTTGGAGCCTCTCCCAGGCACGTATGGGCCCAGGGGCTGCCCCTGTTCACTCAGGCCCTCAGCTCCACAGCCTGTCCCAGTATGCTTGGCTCAGGGATTTCTCCCACCTATCCTAGGGTGTCTGGCCCAGGGATTTTTCCTGCTGGTCCAGGACTTCCCAGAGGACACCATAACCCTCATCCACCCTGCTCCCAGCAGACAGAGCCTCCCCAGCAACACTTCTGCCAGCACCTCCTCTGCACCCAGATGTTCCCACTTGTATCTGCTCCTCCTGCAATGACAAGAAGGTCATGGACTGGCACTGGTGGCATCTTGGCTCCTGTGTCCATTGCCTTGGCTGCAATGCTGCTGGGAACCTTCCTTCAGACAAGCTGAAGGAAAACCTCCAGGAGATTTCCTATTTCTGTGTGGTGAGCCAAGGCTTGGGATTTGTTTTGGAAACTCTCCCAGGGGAGGATTTTTGACTTGATTTTTTTTTTTTTTTCCCATTAGAAGGATGAGGTGTGCCTGGTTTGGGCTCCCTGGCCCTGCCTGGGGTGGCTTTAGGTTTCTCCCAGGATGGTGAGCAAAGCACATGGGGCCAAAACTGCATGCCCAGGCTGGCTTGCAGGTCCCCTCCAAGGTGAAACATGGCCAGCATCCTCCAGCAGAGTTGAAACCCATATTGCTAAAATGCACAGCAAACAAATGCATAGGTACTTAAGAAAAGTTAGTCTTCCAGGTTTCCCAGTGCCTCATAGAGCACTGCAAAAAGGGCACCCAGTTGCAATTCCCCCTTTCCAGGCCACCCTTGGAGAAAGTGCCTGGTGCTAAATCACTGCATGGTCCCCGGCACCCAGTGCTGCCCTAATTAGGCTCAGAGCCCTGATGTGCTGCAGTGGCCATCCCCACCTCACTGAGGTGAGGAAGCTGCTTCTCTCCCCATGTGAGGGCCAGGGACTAGTGGCACCTTAGGGCAATCAGGGAAGGAGACAGACCTAGCAGCTGATACCCAGAGGGCCCCAGGGCCCCCAGCCCCCTTAGGGTGCTGTTGGTGCCAAGGCTGCATCCTCCACCCTCATCTCACAGTGGCTAGGACAAAGGCTTTTTTGGCAGGAGGGACAGTAGGGGCAGCCTTTCAGGGGATAAAAAGGGCAATTTAGGCTGTGCTGAAGCCTCCACCTCCAAATCGTCCTGGGGACACTCTCCCCAGGGACACAACACCAACGCTAATACTCAAGACACTTCAAATAGTACCAGCCGAAGCCCCTGAGAGCAAGCACACTATTGGCAGAGCTGCTGGCGCCATCCACAGATGGACTCCTCGTGTCCAAGGAGGGCTGTGAGTGCTGCCGCTCTATTTACATTACCAGGAATGCACAGAACAGGAGGGGCACAGGCTGGGGAGGGGGTTATTGGCTGACTGTTCCCAGGATCCCCTTGTCAGAAACCCTCCCTGCTCAGTTAGTGTCTCTTGATATATGGCTTGCATTAGGGGATGAAAGTGAGGCATAGCTTGGGGTTTTGGCACGACAAACCCCATTAAACTCTCTCTGGGAAAATGAGTCCAAAAAGTGTTTCAGGGGGTTGAGTCACTAGTGGAGATGTGAGCGGTATTTACCCACACCTCTGCCAGCCCAGCCTGAAAACCCAGCCAGGGCAAGCGAGGGGAGGGCTCTCTGGGGTGCTGGGTGCTAGCAAGCATCTACAGCACCCTCCTTCACCCACCACCCATCATCCTTCTGGGGACCTGGGAGCGCTGCCTGAGGCAGGGCAGCAGGCCCCAGCCCTTCCAAATCCAGACACCCCTCTGCCACCTGGAAATATGGAGCTGAGGGGAAGACTCACAGGGTTAGAAGTCTTCCTTGCCCTCCCAAAGCTGTTGAGGAGAGGATGGGAATAGGACTTTTCCCCACCATGGTAGCCCGAACTGGGGGTCACCACACAGCCTCCTCCCTAGGGTGCTTGATGGGCAGTAGGCTGCACGCTCCTGGCATCATACATCCTTGGCTGCTTTTCATTTCCCCAGGGACAGCGGGGTAATCCAGAAGGGACCCAGCTCAGCCCCACTTGGGAGTGCTGAAGTCCTCAGTACTGCTGCTTGGAGATCAGGTGGAGCAGGAGCAAACCATGCTGGGGGACCATGGCCTGAACTGCTGGGTAAACCCTCTTCTGCCTCCCCAGCAGCCAGAGGATCAAAGCCAGTCAGGCAGGAGGGAGGGTCAGCACAGCCCTGAGCCCCTCGGCTCCTTTGTTTGTCATTCCCAGCCCAGGGGGAACCAGGCAGCCACCTGCCTGGACCCCAAGCCCTGCAAAGGACACTCTGCAGGTGATCTGCTCCAGGGCAAGGGGAGGGAACTACTGAAAACTTTCCATCACCTGGTGAGAGAGCAGGAAAGTCCCCACAGAGGCTGAGGCAGGAGTCAGAGCTGCTGGCGGGGACAGTGGAGCATAGAGGAAAGGAAAACTGCTCCCTGCCTGGAGAAGGCAATCCCCTCCAAAGCCAGCCCCTCTCACTGTCCCCTCCCCGGCCATGCTGCTCTCCATGATGAGAAGGCACGTGAATCTTCAAGTTGTGCAGCAGCTAGAACATGCCTGACCACAGATGCCAAGAGCAACACAACAGGAGAGGTGGGAAGAGGGATGGCAAGGATTCCTGTCTCCCTGCTCTCAGTCGCACCTCACTGCGCTGTGCTTGGCCCTGGTTTCCCTCCAAAGGGATCAGGGGCAATGGGCAAAGGCAATGCATCAGGCATCACAATGAGCATCACAAATGCCTCTGGCTGCTGCGCACACTGGGCTCCTGAGACCCCTTCCCAGGGGAAAGGGTGGAGTTTCCATTCCTGGACTAAGTCCCACAGGAGACTATGCTCCATGGATCCAGGGACAGCATCCCAGGATAGACAATGTAAAGACACTCCAGGGACTGCGAGCAAAACTCATGTCACCATCGTGTGGGACATCAAACCCCTAGCCTGTCATCCCTGCTTGGTGCCAATGTCTGAGACACCTTCAGCATCCCCTGGTAGGGTGACACCGCACAGATGCCCATGATACAGCCATGACTGGGCCATAGAGAGGAAGGGGTGGCTGTCAGAAATGAGAAGCGAGGCCCTGGAAGATGTCCAACTCTCTTTTAATTAACCTGAACAAGCCAGAGCTTAAATTTCCGAGCCAAGCTGAAGTCTCCCTGTTAGGAAAAGCCTGCAGTACCTGGCAGTAATTTAATAACTCTCATTTCGAGGTCTCTAATAGCAGTGCTGTGGAATGGCTCCAAACCCACTGGTCTCCCTGCTTTTCCGCAATCAAGTTACCTTTATTGCTTTATAGCAATATTAACAGAGATACCAGTGTTAATGCTTGACCTCAAACTCAGCTGGTAGGGGCCTGGCACGGCTGAGGGGAAACGCAGCGGCGCGTGGTGGGGCCAGACCGGCTGGCTCCCGACATGCACCCCAGCATCCAGCCCAGGGAACGTGCTGTTGTGCTGCAATCCCCGGTGTCGAGCATGTGGCATGGCGAGCTGTCATCCCTGGGATGGGGACAGGTGATATCCCAGGGTGCTCATGCTCGAGAATATCTGGCTGGGTGGCACACACCATCACCCTGGATCCAGCCCTTTTTGGAGAGATGCTTGCATCTCTGCAGGGGTACAGGATCCAGCCCTTTCCCAGCCACCACAGGAGATGCCAGGTTCCATTGGGAATGTGACACCTGCTTCCCCAGTCCCCTGCTCCAGCAGGCTCATCCCCAACAGCACAGCAGGAGCTTGGGTGCCCTGGGTGACAGGGCCTGCCTGCCCCCCATCCCTCACAAGGCTGCAATTACCTTGATTGCATTAACCCAGAGGAAGGCTCCATGGCTTGAGGTGCTTCAGAAATGCTCCTTCCCTGTGTGGATCATGAGGTCTTTCAACCTTCAAATGTACAAACAGACACAGGATGGAAGAATCAGGTAAGAGGACATATACCTTCTTCATCTCCACCCTTGTTGCTCTTCAGAGAAACATCCCATCACACAGCTGGGGCATGTGAGCTATTTATAGGAGCCTCGCCCCTCTGTTACTCACAGGTGTTCCTCCATAGAGCTTCCCTGGCACCAGAACCCTGTCATCCAGTGGCTGATGCTTTAGATTTGTGCCCCCAGCACTCCCAGCTCTGCCACAGGTTTGCAAGACAGCCTGTGTGCTCTGGCAGTGCGTTTGGAGGTCATGATTCCTCTGTGCTGGCTGGCCATCCCAAAGAGAGCTTGTCCTAAAACACAGACCATGCGTAACACATAGACCCGTGGGGGTTCACCCTGTCCTCCCTGGTCTGCTCTGAGTTGGGGAGAAGTGCTCACTAGGCTGGGTGAGCCATGAGCATCAGGCTCCAGAGAGGAGGAAGAGCCAAGGAAGCATCTGGTGCATGGCATCCTGGCTCTCCAAACTGTCGCAGGGCAGTGAGAGGAGTGGAGTGCTGGTGCAAGGAGGGCATGTGTGCCCCGTCCGCACTGTGGTGGTGGCAGCACCATCTCCCCAGGGAGAGTGGGATTGTGTAAAACCTCCCGGTCATGGCTGGCCACCAGCACGGAAGCTGAAAAAGCAGCACTGTTCCAGTTTATGGGATTGGGAACAACTGCCTGTGGGACATAGACAACCTGACGTGGTGGGAACAGGATGCCATAGGCAACAGGCTGACACAGAGCATGCCCTGCTGGGGGTTGCCCATACTCTACTGGCCCCCACTGGTTTTGTCTGGGAGGTGGCCTGGATCAGCGGAGGTTCCCAGGACCAGCTGTGGTTTCCTTGCGCATCTCCTAGCTTGGGTAGTAGGTTTCTCTCAAACAGGAGGAGCGGAGCCGAGTGTCAGCCTGCACGCGGATCCGCTGCTAATACCTTCTTTGCTATTTTTAGCTCAGCAGCCTCGTGCTGTTGGTTTTAGCGTATTTTTTTTTCCTCCCAGTAAATTCCAAATCTTTTCTCTTTCACCTTCTATTCTGGGATGCTGCCTGCACCATTCGGCTTTGATCTACACTGATGCCAAGTGTGTTTTGAAACTCTAAGTATAGCACATCCCTTGAATTTCTCTTATCTAGCAAAGCAGAAATATCCTCAAAGAGCTCCAGCAGGCTGGTTGAACACCTGACATTGCACGGCTCAGTCCACACTGGCTACTCCTCAGCCTGGTTCGCAGGCATCCTCCTCTCCAGAGCACTCCGCAGGCTCATGACCCGGGCTGCGCTTTGCTGCCGGTGTCTCCAAGTTGCTGTCAATCTTATTTTACAGCTCAGAGACTGGAAAGGGCAGCCTTGAGCAAGGGGCGACAATATTTCCTTTTTTTTTTCCCCCAAAGATTCCTGAACACAGCCTCTAATTTTGGATCTGTAAAACGATTGCAGATAAAAATAATAGTATTTCGGACTTCAAAATAACCAATTTTCCAATGTAGGCAGATAACCAGATGGCCAAACGCAGTCCTTTGTGACTTGCAGTGGATTGCAAGGGCAAAGATCTGAAAGCTGCTCTTAAATCCGTCCCCAAAACGTCTAGTGCTTTGTACACAAATACTGTAACAAATCGATGTCAGATGCTACCCTTGGTATAATTAGACAAGATTTAGAGTGGCAGAGCCAGCAAATTGCTACAATTTATGTGAAGCCCCTACCCAAAATTCTGCATCCACCGCTGGTTCATCACCACTGAAAAGTCACTCTTTTGTTGAAGGGTGAACAGCCCCTAAATTGGCTCAGTCCTTTGGGCCCTGGAGGAAAACCAGGCGCTTTGCACTGTTTGGCCCCAGAATTGGTCCCTGTTTGGGACACTGACGCCAACTCCTTGGGTTGCCCCTTTGGGGTGTGGGGTGTTGATGGGAACCAGCAGTGCTGATAAACTCTACATAACCCATGAAAGATACGTAAAGCATCCAGAGCCAGCGCACGAGGAAGCACCAGTCTTATTAGTAAATCTTCCTCCTTTTCTCAACACACAGTATGAATTAAATAAAAAAAAACACAAAAAACCCTTATTCCTAGTTCTCATTAAGAGATAAAAATGATCTGGCCTAACTATTCCAAGCTCTGGCAGCGGTGGGCGCGTGAGTGGTGCGGGTCTGCTCCAAAGTGGAACCAGCTCCCAGCCCCACGCTTCAGGAAACGTCTCATCCAGCGAACCTCGTATTTTTCCCACAAACTCCCCTCAAGCTGTAAAGCACATCTGGATAATTTTAGCAGAAAGGGATTTTCCCAGAAAGTTGGAGAGGGAGGGTGGGGAAGGCAAGGGACTGGTTATATTTGGAAACCTCTTTTAAGCACGGAGACCCCGTCATGGCTGCAACGTCGTGGGGTGCTGCTAAGTGGTGTGGCGCGGCACGGTGGCGAGGACGGCTGTTGTACCGGCGTGGGGAAATGTCTCTGGCAGCAGTTCATGGCTGGGAGTGGGTTTTACTCCTTGAAGCTGAATTTTGGGGTGTGCTGCTGCCTGTCCTCCCTTGGTTGACCTGAAGCAGGGACCTGGTGAAATCCTCCGGAGATTTGGTCCAGTGGCCTCAAGGCAGCTCCGGAGATGGCATTGCTCAAAAGCAATGGAAAGGCAAAAAAAAAGCCATTCTGAAAAGAAAAAGTGCCCCGAAGGCCTCAGGGCCCAGCCAAGCGTCGCTCGGAGGGGCCGGTGTTGAGGGTAAGAGGAGGCAGCTCATCAAGCCTTATTAGCACAGGAACTGCCGAGTGCAAATTAACGTGCCAGACTCTGGTTTGTCCCAGCCGTACGGCAAGCGCCGTGTGCGCAGCCACGCTGAGCAGTTTAATCAACTCGGAAAGCAATTTGTTCTCTCTCTGTTTATAACCTTGACAAGCTCACGGGTTATTTTTAAGCACACCGGCAAAGGCAAAGGCAATTCCCAGCTGGGCGGCAGCCGTTGGGCAAACCACTGCGCCAGGCAGTGAGCAGCCCCCTGCCAGCCCTGCCACCGCAGCCCAGCCTTGGGGTGGCTGCCTGGTGCCCAGCAGGCAAAACCCTTCCCCAGGCTCCAACTCATTCTCCTCTGCACACCTATGTCAAGGACAGGCTGCTGTGGGCATCGGCCATCACCCTGGGCCAATGTGATGCCCTGATGCCATTGCCCTGGGGACTTGTCTCACTCTGCTCTGTGTTGTGCTCTGGAGAAGGTCAGAGTTGCTAAGCCAGGCATAGTACTCTGAAACTGAGTAAGAACAACCCAGGCACGATGAGGGCAGGTGAGTAATTGGGGGGAACCATGTTGTAGTGACATTGCTCACTCTGCCTAATCCTTTCCCCCTGAAGAGTGCCGTCCCTGGGAAGGGAGGATGGAGTAGCTGTTGCAGTGGGATGGCAGACCACCTCTCCACATTGCCAGCTCTCACCCTGTGGCATGCACTCCGCCACCCAGCTCGCTCCTCCACCTCTTACATCCTATCTCGCAGTGAAGAAGGGCCGACATTTTGCCAGGCATGGTGCCTGCTGTACAGCAAGCTCAAGGTCACCCAGACACCAGTGTTGGAGCACCAGCCCAGCTTTCAGCCAGGGCAGCTCCCTCCCTCACTGCCACAGAACCCACAGCACTAGCCAGGTTGGCCCTGCAGAACCTCCTTCTTTCGAGAGGCCAACTGGACTGCTGTGTGGGAGAAGGGTGACCTGGAAATCTGAGAGCAGGCGCAGCTGCCTCTGCTGTGCTCCCTGTCCTCAGGGCACTGGGCTGTGTTTGCTTTGGACTGCCGCTGCCCCAGCAGCTGCTCAGATGTGCTGGTGATAACACGATTAGTAGCAAATTGACTAATGCTTTCCCAGTGAGCAAAATGCACGGAGAGCTGATGCCACCTCCCTGCCATGACCACCCTGGTTCCCTTGGTCCCAGAGGTGCTGGATGCTCTTGGAGATGATCCTTCCACATAGGTCCTCCTTGGATGGGAGCTGGAGAGGACCTGGGGAGAGGGATTCTTGCCCCAGAAATGGTATGGTTCAGTGCCTGCACTTCCAGCTGATTTAAAGCAATGCCCAAGTTTATAGAGAATTAGCCAGCCTGAGGAACATTATTTTTCTTTATTAGGTTAAAGGGTAAGCAAATACAATCAATCTTGTCATGTATCACAAGACGTCAGCAACTTCCCACCTCAGTCAGAAAATTACCGACTCCTAAGTGGATTGTGGAATTACATTCATAGCTGCAGAAAACAAATATATACATGTATATTGTAATGAAAACACTGAAGGTCACTACATCACATCATCATCAGAAACAGGTTACTTCTCAGCTAATTTAATCAATGAGCAAACCCAGGACATGGAAGAACCTCCACTTGGAGGCAAATGCAGCCCACGTAAGGAGAAGGTGGTGTTGGTGAAGGGATCTACAAGGCACAGAGGTGGCAAACACCGTACCAACACCTAGCCTGGGCTGGTGTCCACGGGGAGCTGCCGCCCCAGCCCCCAGCCCTGCCCAACTGGGCACACCAATGGTGCAGTGCTCTACCCTGTGTTCTAGCACTGTGGCCATCTTGCATCATCCCTGCTCTGGCTCAGCTTGGCTTCTTCGTTTAACAGCTTCCTAATTCAATTGCTGTCATCCCCATCCTTCCTTCACCATTGCTGGTGCCGATAACTTCACTGACATCTTTTGGAGATTTACCAGCAGGAGGGAGCCCATTAACTGATCTAAGCTTCAGAGTCACTAATCAAAGCTAATGAATTAACCAAGCGGGTGTTGATTTCCTATCCAAAACTTTAGGAGGAGTGACAGGATCTCCTCTCCCCTCTGCCCCATCTCCTGTGTCTCACTGCGGTTCCCCGCCCTGGCAGTGCAGGATGCTCCCTGCTTCCCTTGCTCTGTGTTCAGTCCCATCTGGCTCCAGGCCAGTCAGGAGCGAGGTGAGAGGAGAGCCCTTCTGAACTGCGAAAACAAAAATAATCATTGTAATAATGTCTGGTAAGACCTCAAGCTGCCTGCCAAGATCACGAGCTGCTCAGAGAGCCTGAAGAGCGGTGAGGCTGGAAGTCAGATGGCAAGCACGGGGCTGCCCGCAGCGGTGGCGGGGCAGAGGGTAGGGGATGCGGAGAGGTGAGTAGGTTCACGGGTCTGAAGACTTTCCTGCCTTGCAGGATGAGGGATGTGGCCTGGCAGGGCCAGTGTCACCGTCGTGGGCACTGTGCCATGAAGGAAGCTGTGTGTGCTGACTGGAGGGCTGTTTCTGACCCGTGTCTGACCCAGCTGGATCCCTGCTCTCCCCACAGTCTGTACCACAAGCGTGGCTGAGCAACAATTTATCCAGTACCGGGTTGTGTGTGTTGCTAAAGAGAAAGTGGTGCTCTCCTTGCCCAGAGGGACAGGACCAACTCACCCTCTTGGCAGCACCGGGCTGCAGCTCTGGGGGTCCAGCTTTGTTGTGTCCACATGTCAGAGATAAACCCAAAAGCAAAATCATGACACTCTGCAAGATCTCCCCAGATTGCAGGCACCAGGAGGTGGGGGGGTGGCCCAAGCTAGCTCTGATGTTCTCATGCAGGGAGGGACTGTGGTAGGGTTTTCCCACTCCTGGGCAGTGCACCCTCCAAGAGCCAGTGTGCAAGGTGGGTGACGAGAGTGATGCTGCCCCGTGATGCTGCGAAATCATGCCTGAGCCGGTCAGTTGCCACTGTGGAGAAGGATCGATCCTTGCTCCAAAGATGCTTGTGGGCAGGTGGTTGTGGCTGCACATCCTTCTGGAGATGATCTGCACACAAAGCTGGCAATGCCTGTCATCCTCAATCTGGTCACTGTCCGTTCCTGTCCTGCCCACCTGCCCGCAGAGCTGTGCTGTGATGTGTCCATCACCCCTGTCACCCCACAGGCAGGGACCGTGTGTCTCAGCCCTCAGACAGTAGGTTTTCCCCAGCATTTACTTTCCAAACTTGACAAGGGGCCTCCGCCGCCTACCTTGCGAGTTGTGCAGGCAGCTTAAGCCCTGGCTGTCAGAGTCACCGCTGCACTTCAAATCCTGAGCGGTGCCCAGACTGTGGTGACAGGTACCATAAAACACATCCGCACGAGCAGATGCGTGGCAGTGCCGGGGGCTGCCTTGCTGGCTGGCTGCCTGCCTGCCTCCTCCCAAGAGCATTTTCCGTGATTCAGAATGTGGCCACAGTTGCCCTGCCTGCCCAAGACTCCACCGGCAGAGCTGAGAACTCTGGCACAGCCCCGGCGAATGGCAGGGAAGCTGCGGCAGCTCAGCATGTTACTGAGGTTGCACAACTTTCCCCTTGCCCAGCTAGCGTGGGCCGGCAGCAGCCAGGCACAAGCCAGTGCTCACCAGGGCTCGCAGTGGGATATTGTCTGCGTTCCCTGCCCGGTGCTTGCCTGCAGCACACGCTACCCATCAGACACCGACAGCTCGAGTGTGCTAAAGCCAGGGGCAGGTGTGAAGCTGGCAGGTGTGGCACGCGAGTCACACCAAACAATGTGCCAGGGGAAGCTGAGACACTGACACACGCTACGTGAAGCCCCCTGCACCTGGCAGCACACACAGAACCCCCAGCCTCAAGCTGGACTCCTCCACATGAACCCCAAAACCCTTAAAAAAATAAATTGGTGTGGCTTTTCCGGCAGGGCACAGGGATGCACACGTGAATGAGGACTGCGGGGAGCTGACTGCACCCTGCATTTATGTCTGCGATGTGCTCCCTCTGCGCAGGGGCGGGCAGCCCAAGCCCGCCCTGATTTATCTCCCTTCCAAATTGTGAATGAATGAACTTTCTCTCAGAATAAATAACAATCGCTCAAAAGTTATTTTAGGGCTGGTCTCGGTCGCTGGAGTTTCCGCGCCTGCCGAGGCCCATCACATTGTTTTCTGTTGCTTTCCTTGGCATGGCCCCAATTCAGGGTTCAGAAGTTATTACTATAAAAGTCAAATTGCTTTGAGGGGGGAAGGCAGGAGGAGGCAGGGTCGGGAGAGAGAGAGGGGATGGGATTCCTGGAAAGTCTCCAGCCAGGGATAATAGGAGCTGTGCGGGGCTGGAGGGGACCCTGCTGTGCTTGGGGGAGCCTTTCACCTGGCCCATGGCCAGCAGGAGCTGGGGTCGAGGAGAAGGGATAGGGCATTGCAGGCACACCCCCTGGCAAGATGGGTGCTGCTGGGGCTTGGTGTGCTGCTGGGGCTCAGTATATTGGAGGAATCTTAAGGGGCTTCAGGTTCAGAGTCTGCTCTCTCCTGGAGAGCCCTTGCCATCCTCCTCCTCGTGGCCCCTTCAACTTGACCTCGTCCTGCTGGTTATTTCCACATCTACAGCACTAATTACTTTCCTGCCTTGGCACTGAGGATCATCTTAAGTCTTGAGGCATTAACGTTTTATTTCCCATCTAAGACTTCCTCTTTCAGTGTTTGCCACTACAACTCTCAGTAAATTTTGGCCATCCCTAAAAGCAAACGTCCTGCCCCTTCATACCAGGCACCACACTGGGCTGCAGTAAAGCTGATGACAAGATGCCAGTCCCTGTCTCACACTGAGCAGTTTCTCCCTTTGTTTTTTGGGCCTGTTTCCCAATCCCTCTGAAGTCAGGGCTTGCTCTGGAACTTCCTCAACGCGGCAGGGTGCGGGTTCTCAGTGGGGAAGGGGGTGCAGGCCACCTCCATGGACTCATGGGAATGTGCCCTGACTGCTGTGTCCCACATCTTTCAATCTAAACCCGATGATTCTTTTTCTTTTTTTAACGATTTCCATGAAATGATCATGAACATACCTCCATGCAACCTCATCAGGATTCACTTAGTGCTCTCCTTCTCTCCAGGCTGCCTTATTTTTATTATTCCCATTATTTAAGGTTGACCTTACGGCAATGACTAGCATCCTTCTGGCAGATGAGGCCCCTGCTGTGCTGGGAGGCCTCCGACTCACACCCCTGAGACCTACCCTGGGGCTCCTCCCTCCAAACTGGTGCTTCAAATCCAGTGTGACACATACTGCTGAGGAACCACTGTGAACACCCCACAGCCAGGACTCCCAGGCTGGGAGCAGGCAGGAACACAGCCAGGAGATAAGATGTGGCTCAGCTTTGATACATGCAGCTCGTACGCCTGGAGCAAAATCATCAAATGCAGGTATTACTCGGTGAGATGACTGACGGGCAGTGTTGGGCAGTGAGGCTTCGGGGGCATAGCAACAGGAGGCTACCTGGCAGTGGGATGTGGCAGCAACAGGAGGTTACTTGGCAGTGGGATGTGGCAGCAGCCGTGATCTGCAGAGGCACTTTGGAGAGCATGGCATCACCACCAGAGGAGTCAGCCGCTGCTCCTGGTTCTGTGGTCCCACTGGAGCTCCAGCCTGGCTCAGCCACCCTGGCATGGCACAGGGCACATCCCTGACCGCCCCTGCCCCATTGTCTGCTAGGGGCCATTCTGTGGGGTAATGGGATGCTGTGCTACTTTGTGACGCTCAATGTGAACAAATATAAAAGCATTAACTGAGTATAAAGAAAAAAACATGAAGAAAGGTGAGCAAGCAGGGTGAATCTCAACTGCCATAACATCTGGGAGATGAGCAGGACACCTGGCCCAGGCACCAGCGACCTCCCTGCCTTCAGGCATGCAGGAAACCCCTGGCCCAGGACTGTGAGGCTGCTGTTCCACACCTGCAGCAGCCCAGTGCAAGTCCCTAGGCATGGCTGCTGGGAAAAGCCAACAGAAAGCGTCCCTGGGGCCACATTCAGCTGGGCTGGTGGGTAAGCTGGGCTCTTGGCTTCTCTGGACACTTTTTCCACCTAATCTTTCCTTTTAATCCCCTGCTGCGAACCCCTATCACCCCGGCAGCCCCTCCACCACACCTCTCCTGTGATGGCCGTCCACCAGGCATGGCTAGTTCCTTCCCTAATTCATCTGGCAGCTGCTCCCTGTGCTGAGCCGGATTTCAACTTCCCCACACTGAGGATTTCTTGCACAGTCTGCTGCAAAGCGAGAGCCGGGGCCGGCTCAACCAGGAGGTAGTGATGCTCCTCTCGCCCCCGGCACCTTGCTGGTGGGTCATCCTGTAGCGGGTACCCTCACAGGCAGTCACCGGCTCGCCGGGGAGGGGAAGGAAGAAATAGTCGCTGGAATCAGATTATGAACTGAGTAATATCACGTGCGGAAGAGCCTGTGGGGAAAGGGCTTCCAGGGCTACTTTCGCCCAATGAAAGTTGCAATTAATTTGCAAAGGAAGTTGCTCGACATTAAGAAACCCTCCAGGCAGAGCCAGGACCTGGGGACGCACATCACATTATTCTCTCGTTTAAAAACTATCCCGGTGGTGGAAGAGGCTGCTCCCCCCAGGCTGGCGCTGATGGGGAGTTGCAGGGGGGGGAAGGAGGTAAGGAAGGGGGGAGCCAGCTCTGGAGGGGCAGGCGTGTTTGGAAAGGCAGAGAGGGAGCAGAAATTAACCTTGGAAAGCATTCAAATGAGGCTATGTAATAAGAGACCCACTTCTCCGGGTAAATTTGTTAGGATTAGGGCTCACTGAGCTGTTGAGGAGAATTCGGCGTGGCTCGGAGCCAGGGCGAAATGAAGCTCCTGGCTTGGTCGGCTGCGGGAAAGTCCAGGCTAATGGGCTTTGGTTCAAACTTTGATAGGAAAAAAATCCAGGAACAAAGGCACTAATTCTTCCAAAAGCCCCAAAATCTCAGTTTATACATTTCTGTTTATGTTCATTCATAATAGATATACACAGCTGTTCTTATCATTCATATTCAAATTCCATATGCATCTTTAGCTGTTATTACTCCTGTCTCAAAATGAAAAAAAAAAAAAAGCCATGTGGAAGATTAAAAAAAAACCCAAAACCAACCTGTTTTGGGGTGTGAATTCTCCCAGCATCTGTGTCTGAGCTTAGGTCCTCGAACTGACGTCCAGCTTTGGGGCAGAAGAGGAGCTCACTGGCAGCCTGACTTGGGCATTTTAGAGATTTATTTGAGGCTTTTTGTCATCTGCTGAGCTCCCTCTTCTTTGTGCAGAGAGGCGGCTGGTAGGGATTCACAGTGTGCTGCTTCTCCCAGCACCTGCAAGTGATGCTCTGCAAACTGGAGAGGAGTGGAAGAACCTGACCTGCACACTGCCCTGGTTGAGCAGAAGGAGAGTTTTACGAACTCTGCGGTTTCAAGCTAAATTAAAAATAAATCAATTTGAAAAATAATTTGTATTTTCATTTTATTTGGTCATTTCTTTTAAAAAAAGGTTCTCTTTCTGAAGGATCTTTCCTCACTTCCTGTAAAACTTATCCTCGGACTCCAGGCTAAGGAACCAAAAAAAGACATTTAAATCTGGGTATCTTACAGAATATTTGCATCTTTAAACCTTAATTCTTGATCCCCAGAGGTTGTTCTAACAGACAAATCTAGTGCCATTGAGTAAAGCTCATTAGTAAGAGCTAGTTTCCAGAATTAGCAGCAGGGACACAGCACAGACACTTAAAGCATTGTCACTAGGTTTCAGAGTTAATCCTACTGAGAAGTTCCCTTCTTAACTATGACATATTGTTCTGCACTTCCAGGTGGGCTAGAGATGCTGCTCTTGATTTTTATGATGATTAAAGGATGGCTAAGACTCCATCCCTCTGCACTTGGACATGAGACCTGTCGTGGTCTCTCATTGTGGAGAACAGGAACAGTAGTGGTGGGACCCGGATGCTGCAATGGCCCCTGACCCTCCTCCTCCTCACCTCTGCCCAGCACCCAGGAGAGACACAGGCTTTGCCATCTCATGACACAGATGAGGTCCGAGCCATCGCTGGTGGTTCTTGTCCTGGTCCCAGGGCCAGGAGGGGGGTGACGCCCCATGGAGCAGTGTGCACTGCCGTATTTACATTCCAGTGTAAATTGGCTTCTCTTCTCCTCTCTCACATGTCCTGTCCCCGTCCCCTCCTGCTGTGTGTTCCCCCTGCTGCTTCAGCCCTTCCGTCTGGTTAAAATATCCTTTAATTGGGAGCTCATGTCTTCCAATCACAGCAGAAGGGGAGCATCAGCCTGGGGACAGAGGACAATTCAAGCGTGCCCAGACAGGACCTCCCGGCCAGTGCCCCATGGCCCCCACAAGCTGTGTCCCAGCATGGTCCTTAGTGCCCAGAGGAATACCAACACCTGTCCCCTGCTCGTCCTCAGCCCAAAGCCACGTTGTCTCTGTCACCCAGGGCACAGCTTTAGCATCTGGCCAGTGGCATCGGAACACGTCTCACAGGACATCAACCCACACGGATGTGTTGCTGGCTCACGTAGCCCCACTGAGTGTTTGAGTGCCTGTGAGATGTGAAGCGAGGTGTCACGCCGATTCCAAAGGACCCCCTCTGGGTTACAGGAGGGGGGCCAGAGGAGTGGAAAGCAGGTTCACCCAGCCATCTTTCATTTAATGAACAAATACACAAAGACCTGGAAGCAATAAATCCAGAGCCTGGACTACAAATCAAAACATGGCTGCAGCTCCCCCTTTGAATGGGGGAGTGAGAGGAAGAGGACAGCCACAAATCCAGCCGAGGAGGGAGCACAGGCACCGTGCCTCCACCTGCAAGCCATCCTTGGCAGCGGGATTGCCTGCTGAGCAACAGGGATGCGTTACAGGGATCCGATCTGGATGTCCTAGCCAAAACTGCAGTCCCGAAAAGCTATCTGCACTGGTTCTTTTGCACTGTCAGTCACCATGCCTGAGGAATGCAGAGAGGATCCCTGGAAGCAGCCTGGATTAGCAGGTCCCAGGTAGAGCAGCCATTCCTAGCCCTCCTGGGAGCAGAGCCTGGGGGTGCAGGGGGAGGACACCTATCCTCCAGTTCTATGGCACCACCCTATGCATGAGGTGCTGGCCCGTTCCAGCAGCTAGAGCCCTCTCGGGGGCTGGGGGCCGTGTATGCTGTGCCAGCGGGGTGTCTGGCTGCTGTCCCAGGAGTGCTGCTGTGGGATGGGGCACCCAGCCAGGCATCCCCCGGCCCAGGTGCTGCCTGCCCGCAGGTGCAGAGCAGCACGGGATGGCCAGGATGACTCCCCAGCTCACAGTGTCCTGCAGAAAAGCTGGGAGCTACCAGACCCTGCTCTTGTCAGGTCTTCCCAGCCCAGCTATCTCCTTCCCACTGCCAAACTCCCCTTTTGCTCCCTGCCTTCTAGCTGGAAGCCGAGCTTTCACGTTACTGTGCCAGACCCACAGAGACCCTCAGGCTCAGCGCTGCCTTCCCAAGTGGCGTGGCCCACATAGCTGCCAGGAGAGGTGTGCACCCAGGCCATCATGATAGCCTCCAGGCCAGCACAGATCACTTTAGGAAGCCCTGATCCCCAAAGCAGATGGGGACATCTCAGCCCGGAGCTTTAGGGAGTCCTGCTCACACCAGGCTAGAAACCGAGGGAGGAGGAGGACACAGAAGCGACTGTGCAACGGATAGGCAATACAAGCCAATAGCGGGATCCCTGGTCACCCCGCAGTAGTTCCAGCTTTCCCCACGTCCCTGCCGGATGTGAGGGCAGGCTGGGTGCCCACCGGCCTCCCTCCCCAAGACCCTACTCACCTGGCTGCCAGCCCGCCCCAGGGGACCCGGGTATCTCCCCTCGCAGTCGGGGAAGCTGCAGCAGCGTCAGAGCTGCCTTCTTCCAGCGCTCGGGCAAACTGCTATTAGTAAAACGAACGTGAAAACACGAAATCAAATGGATGAGTCAGAGGAGAAGTTCAAAAAAAGGGGAGCGCAGGGAGTGGGAGAAGCAGGATCTCCATCTCCCCTCCCACCTGCCAGCAAGCAGGGAAGCAGGCAGCAACTCTCGCCTGCTCGCAGCCCATCACCGCTTCAAAGTGGGCGCAGATAGGATCTGGCAGCCGGAGACTTACAGTGAGCAAGCGCTTAGCGAGAACGGAGATGGCTCCCGATAAGCCAACGTGTGAACTCCCAGGTTTAAATTAACTAATGACTTCCGATGCTGCTGATAGTCTGCAGGGGATGGGGAGGAGTGATTTATGGAGAAAGATTAAGCAGACTAATTAGGACAGCCTCACCACTTAGGAGTTTCTCAGCCAAGCCGGGGGCTGTGCCAGCGAAGACCCACTGAGCCCCAGCCTGGTGGGAAGGGATCGGGAGCAACTCCAGCCTCCCTCCTCCAGCTATGGGAACCCTGGTAGCCTCCATCCCCAGGAGCATTGATGACACATGCACCTTGCCCACAGCTGCCTACTGTTGGGTGCAAACGTGGAATACTTGTGGGCTCTCTCCAGATGCATGACCTGCACCTCCGCATGCTCCCCAGCCAGCAACAGGGGGGGCGGGAGGCAGGCTGGGCCTCTGCTCAGCCCACACATGCTGCTTTATGGACACTGTAAATTATAGCCTGGCTTCCTACCCGAGCTAAGTGCCTCTCATCTCCCAGGTACTTTTCCTATTAGTGGATCATTTTTATTATTCCTAGACAACTGTCTGCTGTTAAAATGCAAAGCCAGGGCACATGCATGCCTCAGCTCTGCCCTGCACTTACCTGCTGTTGGGGCACAGAGAGGGATGTGCCCACCATCCATCATCCCCTTGCGCTGCTCCTCATGGCCAACACACACCACGCACTATGTGGACTAGGCAGCTGCCAAGTCCCTGCATGGGAGTGTAAGGTCTACAGGTCTCATACCAAAGTTCTTCAAATCCCAGTTACATACACTCCAAGAAACAGTGATTTCCAGTGGCTGGGCAAGCACTGAGGTCAGCCTCACACTGCACTGACCACTCTCACATGTAACAAGTTGCAGTGGCCTCAGACAGGAGAGCTTTTTGTCACTTTATGGGAAAGCACTTGTAGTTTCCTTTTCCAGGAGCCCTGGAGATAATAAAAAGGCCTCCTTGGGCTTCAAAGCAGGAAGATTTTCATTGGTTCCTGGGCTGAGAACAAAGGACTATTGAGTATGGCCAACAGTTGTCTCTGTCCCTTGATGTGCATCAAGGATCCCATCCTTGGGGCTTGGTGGCAACACAGAGGACCAGGTTCACAGGGAACTGCAAGCTGGTGTGAATGGAGACAGGTTCATCCTGCCCTCAGGCTGAACTGGGGGCACTCTGAGACAAGTTTGCCCCTCTTGAATCACCCAGGTTTCACCACAAGCTGCTAGGGTGGCTGCAGGCAAGGCAAGAGGAACGCTGGTGGCCCAACCCAGGGGCTGGCATCACCTCCCCACTCACCCGTCTGGTACCTACGAGCCAGAGGGCTGCTGCTGCAGCGAGTAATACGGTTTTCAGCAGGGATTGTGTGCATGACTCTGTAAATAACACAGTTAGAGGTACCATGAAACCAGCTGTTTTCATGTTAAAATGGAAATTTAATAGAGTGACAAGCAGGAGCTGCAGGGAATGCTGCGCGAGCTTCCTCCAGGAGCCCACACGGGCCACAGCTTAACGCGGGGGCATGAACTCCCCGTTGGGCATGAAACAGTCCTGGTGCAATGCTCAGCCGGAGCCATGCAGTGAAGCATGGGGGCCTCCTGCCCTTTGCCCCGGGGTGCCCATGGGGAGCCAGAGCTCTGCTTTCAGCCCACTGCCTCTGGCACCATGATATGCCGGGTACAGACAGACAGTCAGGGACATTTCCCAGACCACTTTGGAGAAACAGAAGTCCCTTGTCACTGCTATCGGTGCAGTGCTCCTGGGCCCTTCCCCTGCCCACGGCTGGGTCTGGGACTGGATGCCTGGAGCTCTTCATCACAACTGCATGGGGACTTCCTGGGGAGGGATCTACCTGGCATGGTGCCACCAATCTCATCACTGGGAATAGGAGTTTGTGGGAGGGAGCTGCTGCTATCCCCACAGCCCCTTCTTTCCCTTGTGCAAAACAAAGAGCCAGGCCAAGCGGGGCTGCAGTGCTCCCTTGAGCCCTCGCCTGCTCCCTACATCCCATACCAGCAGCCCACACTCCAATCCCACCACTTTGACCCAGTTCCCTGGGAAACAAAAGACCTTCAAGTTTATGCGGAGCCAGAGGCAGGAAAGTTCACGTGGAAAAAAAAGGGATTAAAAAAAAAAATCAAAGGAAGCAGTCTGCGCCATGCTGCACTGCTAATGCTGCGCTGCTGCGGCCGCCCGTGACCTGCTCAAGCAATGCACAACATCATTCACAAGCAATTACTCACTGCAATATTTTTATTTCCCCAAACCATTAATGAATTATTTAGGCATCTCTAGCAGTCACATGGAGGATGATCAACTGCTGCTCATCCCTGGCTGTCGGCATGGGCTGTCTCCGCACCTGCCAGAAAGCAGCTTTTGGAAAAACCATCCCCATCCCCATGACGCTCAGCATGCCTGAGCACAGCCACGGCACTGCAGAGCTCACCACTGCACTTCTGAAGGGGCAAAATGAGGCCAGTTTTCCCTGCAAAGACCATCCGGCCAGGAGCAGGGGCTTTTTTTCAGAACTGGAAGAGCAAAGCTCACCTGCTCCATCTCCACCGCCTCCCCTAGCCCTTTCCTCCCCCCTCCTCCACCTCCCTGCAACGTGCTCCAGGCACCTGCCTGGTGCCAAAACCGTGGAGAAATTCAGCGCTGATTTGTAACGCGTGAAGGTAATCCACTGCTGGAGCAAAATGCTGCATCAAGTCACAGGCTAACCTTGGCTATCTGCTAATGAACACAGGGCTGGGACATCTAAAAGCTGTGGAGAAAGCCTGGGCTGAGGCTAATGCTAAGGGGAGAACTGTGGCTGCTGCTGACTGCAGCCACAAAAACTTCATGAGGGTGATGCCGATTCCCGACAATACAGACCCGACCAACATGTATATAGGCTCGAGATGTCTCATTGACTCAGCTCAACTTCCCGAAGCAAGGTATCACTTAGCATCCAGCACTAGGGCTAATGGGTGTGAGCTGAAGGCTCCTGAATCCAGGCAAGCCCCAGGCAAGATTTCCCCGACTACTCCAAGAAGCGTCTTTAATCCTGCAGATAAACATGAAGTGACATGGGGATGAAAGCACTCACTAAGGAAACTTCAGAAGGACATGAGTCTTTTCATAAAATCACCCTTCCCTGTTGAAAAAGCATGTGGTGAGGAAGGACTACTGTCTTTCCAGTGCTAGGTAATACTCCAGAGGGAAGTGCAGTTCCTCCTACTCACCTGGTGCATGGGTGCTGAAGAACATGGGAGCTAATGGGAGAACTGAGGAGCTGGTGCTGGCCTGCAGCGCAGGGAGGCTGCAGGGCTCTCTGCCCCAGAGCTAAGGAGAAAGGCTACCTGTTAAAGCCTAAACCCCTAGTAAGAGATGAGAAGCCCTGCTCCTGGCTCTCCCTTTCCAGTTAGTGCAACCAGCAGGTTGCTGGTGCTGGGACAGATGCTAGATCTGTTGAATGACAGAGGAGTACATGGGGCATTCAAGCTCATCCTTAAAACCTCCTCATCCCATTCCTCCCTTGCTCCTTCCTGTGCTCTCATGCTGAGTTTACAACCTCCACTGCAAACCTGTCTTTGGGCTCATCCTGGCCAGGCTTCAGGCTGCGTGGGGAACCCTGGTGGGGGTCAGCCTCACTGACCACCATGGACCTCTCCTACCAGTAAGACCAGCATCCCTGTTGGCAGGCCCCAGCCCACATGGCCACAGGTCTTTTCCAACATTTTGCCTTCTCCCTTTTCCCCAGCTCAGCCTACTGTGTGGCTTCAATTATTAGCAAAGGCTCCCATCACCCTCAGACCTTCGTCTGGTGGGGTGAAGCCCCCAGGCACTTGCAGCAGTTACAACACCCTTCTCAGACCTGAGGACTGTCACCAGTCTCCCCTGCTTCCAGCTTCTGAATAATATCCAAATTTTATTGCTCATGGCTTCCTAGCTGCCCAACATCTCTGCTGTCCTCAACTCAGCCTGCCCAATTTGAGGATTCCCCAGCACACCCAGCCAGCTGGCAGTGCCTCCTTGTGTCCTAATCCCTATGAGGGCACACAGGCTATTCTAAGACAAAAATTTTACTGTTTGGTGTTTTTTTCCGGTGTTCACTGCCCCATGACCTCTCCACCAGCCACACAACCCCTCACTCCTACAGGGACAGCATAGGCAAGTTTGAGCCTCATGCCTAGGGGCACCCCAGCACCCCACAAGCCTGGCATGCTCTTGGCTCAAGGCACTCAGTTGGTCTTTCATCTCACAAATTACTTCTCTTAAGCTGAAGGATGGGGCAGAAAGAGCTGAGAAGTGTGGGTAAGGATGGAGCAGGGACCCATGCAAGTCTGAGCCTGGGTACCACTGCCTGGGTGCTCAGCTGCTGCAATTTCCAAGGGACAGTCCCATCCCCAGGGAAAGCGCTCAGCCCACTTTGGCCTCTGCTGAATTTGGCAGAGCACCTTGCCCAGACTCAATGATTTGGGCAGTTACATCTTTTCCACAACACATGGCTCCCCTCTTGCTGGTCCCTTTGATGTCTCAGCGATGAAAGCCAAGATGAGACCCGGAGGGAGGGACCCCCCTAAGCGAGAGGGAGTTCGCAGACATCACCACAGCTCTGGTTTCTCCTCCTTCACCCCCAGCCCGGCTGTGCATCATGTGGTTCTCGCCTGAAGCAGGGCCTCAAACCAGAGAAACATTCGCTTTTTTGTCAGGGCTGGTCTCCTCATGTTTATTTCCCTTTGCCGCCTGAGCAATTTCCCCTTCCCACACAGGGAGCGGCGGCCTGTAGCCATATCAAACGTGGCCGTGGGGATGGGGCCAGCCCTTCCCCGCGCCAGCAGAGCCAGGCAGGGACGAGTGGCCGTATCTCATCCGCCGGCATGGAGCATGCTGCCGCGCCTGCAGGAAACATATGTCACCGGTTAAACAGATCGTGAAAGCTTCAATCACTTCCTTATGGCGGAGCGGGGCTGAATTCCTACCAGCAGCCAGAGTCTCCTGCAACCCTTTCCCGCAAGCGGGACTGGACTTCGTCCCTATGGGCTACTCCCCTGCCTTGGTGCTCCCCTTGCCCCACAGAGATGGGACAACTCCGCGGGGAACTATGAAACACCATCCAGATAGACCAAATGGTTCTTGTCAGCACACTATTACCTCCCCTCTACCTGCAAACCTACCTCATAGGGAGCTCAGGAATGGAGAAAGCCTCCCCCAAAAGCACAGTCCATCCCCAGGTTCCCTCCAGCAAATAATGGCCAGAGCCTCGTGCACTGCCGTTGTGGTCGGGACACCCCGAACCTGCTGGCAGCTCGAGGCAGGAGCCCACAGAGCCCAGTGACAGCATCATTGATCCCCAACCCCTCACTGTCCCCAAGCGGCAGCCTTGCAGGACCTCTGCCCATTTTGTGGGCATCAGCTGTGTATGAAGGAAGGGACCTCCCAGCTCTGCCTGTCCCAGAAGAGCTTCTTGCCAAGCTTTCTCAGGCTATCTCCCAGGGATCAGCAGCACCTCCTGGGGCAATCTGCTCAGCAGGGACATTAATCACACACTCTTCTGCTCCACTGGTGGGGTTATGAAAGCTCCCAGTGCCAATAAAGTGGGCACTGTGGCCACCTCTTCACTCTACTCCACCCCCAGAGCAGGGTCTGGGGCTGCCCGGCCAGGACGCCTGCCCAGGCAGGTGCCTCCTCCTGCAGATGCAGGTAGGTGTTTGTGAGACGATGTATCATCGCAGCGTCTCCACCATTACGCTCAGCTTTCTCCCGTGGGCTGGAAGTTGCTTTTTTTGGAAGAGGGAAGCAGGAAAGCTCATGTGGGCTTGGATGAGGAGACTGGCAGCTGCTGTCATTTGAGCCCAGCAGCAGAGGGAAGCTGGCGGGCCAGGAAAGCCTAGCCATGGGTACATTGCGATAGCAGATGACACGCCAAAGAGCTCCCCCAGCTTCTCTGCAGCCACTCTGCATTGCCCAGGGGTGCCCGGCTCCCTCTACCTCCCCACAGCCTTGCCCACCTCTGCAGCACCGTGTCCCCAGGATGGAGTGGAACACTTGACAATAACATCTTCCTTACATGCCTGAAAAAACAGCCGAAACCCAGGCCTTTCCTGGGATTGTATTTCAACGAATTCCCCGCACCCTCACGAAAGGGCAGAGTGAGACAACAGTGTTCTTTCTGCAAATGCAAACACCCACGGAGATCCCAACCCGCTCTGGGAGCCAGAGATGAGGGCAGGTAAGCTGGTGCCTGTGTGGCTCCCACCTCTCTGAACTCAGCTTACCAAGACGTCACCTCCTGAAACAGCCGGTTTGCCTGAGATGGTTCTCCTGCCTCCCTGCTTGGAAGCAGCATCAGTCCCAGCACTGCATCCACTCGTCGGCTCCAGCTCCTCACTACAGGATGGTATTTGGTTTGCAATACGGCTCTCCCTCCATCTTTTCTCTGCACAGTCATTTTTTTCAGCTTGTCTCTCATGGTAGTCAGCTGAGTGGTCCCTTCTACTTACAAAGGACGAGGACCAAATCGCTGCTTGGTCTCACCAAAGTCATCCGCCCGTGTGCCTCTGTCCCAGGACCACACATCGTGTGAGCAGCCCTGGTTCTGTCAGTATTGGCAAATCCAATCCCAGCCAGAGCAGTGTTTCCTGCCAGCTAATTAATGAAGGGAGTACGTAATAGAAACCACCCTACCACCCCTGCAAGCTGCCTTCTGGGATGCTCTCCTCACTTGATTGCTTTCTAATGCACGTGGCTTCAAGCTGGTCCCCTGCATGGCCACTGCCTTGCATGAATGATGGGAGCCATCATGGCTCTACCAGACCCTATGCCTGCCCAGGCAAGAGGCAGAGCATCTCCAGCCCTATTCCACTCCTGCACACCCATTCCAGACTTCAAAATTTTTGGGGTGAGGTTTGCCTCCCGCCCACGCCTGTTGCGATGTTAGTGGCCAAGGAAGTACTGCAGAAGTTGGGGCAGTGGTGCCTGACCCGTGGCTGGCTGTGTCCCTAGGGCAGCCACCTTCCCCACCAGGAAGGGTTTGGTGGAGGATCATGCAAAGGCACAAGATAATACACGCGGCCAATTCCTGCCACCTTGATCGGTGTTCCTGAGGAACACACCTTCACTCTGGTTCATCTGCTCCCTTTTATTTCCAGCACCTGGGAGCCATCTCCCCCATACAGCACATCTTGCTTATTGGGGTCGAGTGATCAGCTCCACATGTCATTTGTACAAATTACAAATTAAACCAACTTTATGGGGAAGAGTAGATGCAGACTCGCTATCCATACAGGCCGTTACATGCTCTACTAACTGCTAAAACTACATAGCTCCTCATGGTTGTAAATGACTCCCATTGCTGGTTCCAAAACTGTGTCTCCAAAAACCTTGTCAGGCCAGACCCTCTAGCCTTCCCCATCCACCCGCACAGCTCCAGTACCTGGAATTTACCAACACTTAAAAATATTTTACACATCCTTGTAAAATCACAAACATTTAAAGCCAGTTAAGGCCTGAATTATGTTTTAAGATGTTGTCCAATTTGTAAGCATCATAAAAACCTGAAATAAGTTATCTTAGAAATAACCACAGGGAAATTACAGTCCAGACTCATAGCCGAGGAGGCCATGACCCAGGTGCACGAGTAAACAGCTTTCCCCGTGACTAACACAGCCAGCAAGCAGGAGGGCTGTCGGGGCTTTTGGGGGCTGTATTGTAGCCATCAATTTTGCTGTAACCCCGGGCAGCTTTAGAGCAATCATTACATAGCTCACCTGCTGCCACAAGAGCTTGGTTTTTCTCTGAGCACACGCCCGTCACCAGCATGGCCAGAGGAGAGTCACACTGCAGCAGGGAATCCCGTGGGTGCTGGGTGCTGCCATGCAACGGCCATGAGGGATGGAAGGATGGGATGGAGAGCCTGAGAAGATGGGTGCCAGGACCCTCTGCCCTGGATGTGTTTGGGAGCATGGATGGAAGCAGAGCTTGGGCTGACAGGTTTTTTTTTGTAAAAGCATTACCCAGTGAGCCACGCAGGGAGGGATCCTGTCCATCCAAAACTTTCCTGCCAAAACAAACCTGAGCTCAGTCTCATTCTTTGCATTTTATCAGCATAGACAGGGGTTGATGAAGGAGGCTGTAGACCCTCAGCAGCATGAAGTACCAGCCAGCAAACAGGGTGGCTGTCACCTCTCAAGTCTCTTCCAATTCAGCTCTGCAAGAGACCACTGTCCTCTGCTTCACCACTGCTTTCTCTGTTTCTATCCTTTTCAGCCAGCACCTTGCTACATTTTGATTTTTCTCTGAAGTTCCCTTGTTTTTTTTCTGCCAGCTGTCAGAGAGGGAGGGGTACTGTAGAGCAGGATCCATCATCTCTTTTTGGTATGGGAAGCAATCACTGGGCTCCTGGTCACCCTGAAGGCCTTCCATAGCACATCTGGGCCATCGGCTTGCCACCATCTCCACATAGGCTTTGGACATCATAGAGGTGAACAAAAAGGCGGGTCATGACATTAAACCACCTGGAGAGCGAGCTCATGAGCGAGCCAGCCCCTGGCAGGGTGAGAGCAGCCAGCTGCCTTCCCAACATTTTGCACTCTCCATCTGTCTCCAACGCAAGGCGGGAGCCCAGTGTGGAAACCCACTGATTCCTTCCAGAGCTGCAAAATGAAGCTTTTTCATCCCAAGGATGCAGGCTGCTCTGCATGCTGCCCTCCTGCCTCCCTAAACTCCGACCAGATTTCACACTGAGCCTTCAAAGGGAAGGAGCCGGAGCAGCATCCCTGACAGGCGACACTGTGGGGACCAACCAACCAAGACCAGCAGGGGTACTGGGGGCACTGAAGGGCCATCAGTCCCCAGGGCAGGGCAGCAAGTTCCCATGGCAGAAAGGTGTCAAAGAAGGCCGACCAAGCAGGTTGCAGCTCAGCCGCTGGCAGGGAATCAGAGAGCCCAGGTCTGTTTTGCTGCCAGGTTATCAGTGGATCCATCAAGCAATGCCTTCAAGACGCCAAATCTATCAGCTCTCCCATATGGATGCCATCCACACTGAGCCATTTCCTGTATAATCAGTATCAGCCTCACTCCTCCCTTCCCAAAATCACTCTTTACAGCCTGCTGCAACTCTACAAATATTTTTACAACAGGTAAAAAAAGGCACTGAGTGCATCCCCCCACCCAAACTTCCCCCCAGGGCACTTGCTGTGCACCATCGCAGCACCAACTGGAATGCGGGTGCGGAAAGACATCCCTGGGTTCTAAGATTGCTTTGAAATTTTCCTGTGGCTCTATGAACATCCTGGTGGGTGCTGGAGGCCTTGCAGGTGCCCAAGAATAGAGATGCAGTTGATATGGACTGGACGGGACCTCCCCGGGTGCCAGGGCAGAGCCCTGGCCAGGGTGTGCCTTATTTACTGGCAGAGAGGAGTTTACCTTGCGAAGGTTTCTGTGCCTGATAGCTTGGGATTATTTTGGCTTTCATGTGGTCCCTAATGAAAGGGAGTCTGGAACAGATGCAGATTTGAAAGAAAAGAGGAGGAGGAGGAAATTTCTTAGCATAAGGTTTCGGTTCCCCTGCCTATAAACAGTGCTGACAGTGAGAGGCGGCAGTGATAAACATCGAGATAAGAGCCCAGCTAGACAGGTAATTTGGCATAAAAGGTTTGTCTGGAGAAGCTTAGGCAGGAGTCGCCACACAGTATTTAAAAAACACAAAACCTCAAGCCCTGGCCAGAGCGGGCGACTGTGCCGGGAATTCCCCCATCTGTTTGAGCACAGGGTACCCTGGCAGGAGCTGGGGGTTTACCCCATTACTAATCATGGTTGATTTTCCTGCCTGGCAGCTGCCCAGGGCTGCTGTGGGAGCTCCCAGCAGAGGGGCTGCTCCCAGAAAAGGTGCTCGGTGTTCCCTCTACCGCCCCAAAACCATCTTGCTTCCTCGTCCGATGAGCTGTCACATATTCTTAGAGTTAAACACCTTCAACAATATATGCTATCCAGGGAAATAATTCCTCCTGTTTAAAGATTCATAGATATTGAGTTTGGAGAGAAAACGACGGGTTTCCCTTCCTTGTGGTCAGAAATCACCGCGGGGCAGGATCACTTCTGACAACAGCAAACAGCATCTTAGCCCCGGGATCATCCCGCCCGTGGCACAATTCCCAGTGTCCTAGGTAGAGAGAGTATAAATCCGAAAGCCTTGAATAAAGAGGATCAATGTGTTGAGTCAGGAGCAGCACATATAAATTGTGCAGAACTTTATAAAAGCTGCAGAAAATACAGCTCTGCCACGCGAGCGGTGTAAACCTTACACAACAGCCAGGATGATTCACGGGAGTGAAGCGGCATGAATCACGCGGCAGCGGGTGAAACAGGTTTCTACCCCATACCTTTAATGCAGAGACAGCCTAGCTTCGGCTGGGACCTTATTAGCCACATCCTCCTCTCTCGGCGCTGGTGCATGACTCGACTTGCCGGCATCGCCTTGCTGGCATTGCTGGGGCGCGATGAGAAGACCCAGGGCAGGCAAAGGCACTGCAGAAGAGACTAGGAGGGTTTCTTTTAGACCAGCTGGTGCCTTGCAGGGACAGTAGATACACATCTATTATTTTCAGGTGATAACAATGAAGTATTTCTACAAAGAGTAATGCAGAAAGAGCAGAGATTGTACGAGTCCACCTAGCACAAAGCTTCTGAAGTTGAAAGGGAAACACCCAAAGGCTCTGATGGCTCTCACTTGCCGAGTGACCTGGCTGCTAACAAAAGAGCCAGTGAGGGAAATAGTCTGCTCTCCAGCAGGCATAGAGATACGTCTCTTTTTAAGGCTGCGAGAAATGAATCAGTGGTTGGAGATGAAGGTGCTTGTAAGAAGTTGAATTTTAAAACCTGTAAATTAACTAAGTAAGAGGGGGGGAGCGAGCTGTCCCAGCTTCCTGAAAGGGAGTTCACGCCTCTAATCTGCTAGGATTCTTTCTCCCATTGTCAGAAGGGTGAAGTAAGGAGAACTACTTGACATAACGTGTTTGGGGTTTCAAAGCTCTTTGACAAGGTCCCTTATGAGAGGCTATTAAGTGAATTAAATACTTGCAAAGCAAATGGAAAAAGTAACTCTAATGTTGGAAACAGAGGTAAACCAGCATATATTAATGAGGGCTATGTTAGTAGCTACGGAAGGCTACGGTACTCATGGGGAGGCTCCCCAAGTTTTCATGTTAATACCAGTGGTTAAAGAGATGCCTTAAGGACCTAGAAAGGGAGAATGAAAAATGTCATAGGAAAAATCTGGCAGAGGACCCAAATTGCACAGAGCGTTTAGAACAAGAGAAGACTACAGGGAACTTCAAAAGGCCCGAAGAGAGTTTGATGGATGGGCCAGTCAATGGCGGATGAAATCCAAAGTAGACAAATGCATAGTCATGCACGCTGCGAGGAACAGGCCCCACTAATTCAAACAAAATGTTAAAACGCAAAGGAGCGGGAGAGATAACAGGGCAAACGCTCTGATGTCAATACCTCCATCAATAGCACCCCCTCATCGCGGGTGTTGTGCTCAGCCCTAGCTGCTTCTACTTTGGATAATGGCATTTTTAAACGCCGCTTTCCCCTGGCAGGGGCCCAGGAGCCGCATAGGCACTTGGGGGGACCCTGCCCATTGTTAGGCACTGGCATCAGTACAGATGGAGAAGGTCCATCCAGTGATACTGAGCACCTCCTCTGGCAGGAGCTGCTGAGCAAAATCCTGATTTTGAGGGCTGGGATTGCTCTCAGAAGGACCCTCCCCATCACCCCAGAGGAAGATCCCAGTGAGACCTGCCAGGCCTTTATCCAACTGAATAACCTCCTGACAGCAAGGTAAGATGAAGCCCCAAGCCACCCTCCCCAGGGATCAGTTATCCTAGAGACTGGCCACTCTGAAGCAGTCCAGGTAGGTGGAAGTCCCATGTGGAGTCCAGGTCCAATGGGATCGGCCAGTCTGGTAAGGTCCATGGAGTGCCTAACCCTGATGCCATCTCTCTTCTGTGACACGGTGAGCTGCTTGTTTGCTCAGCTGGGGACAGCCCTAGCTCGCTGCTTCACCTCACTCCCCACTAGCGCTGCTGAACCAGCGCAGAAGAGCCAGGGTTGGACTCAGCATTAACGAGTCCCATCAGTGGGTGCTTGAAAGAGATAAACATCTATGGTGCCTTTGAAACAGATGCAGATGTCAAGGGGCAGTCACTGGGAGGTGGGGGTGCATGGTCAGGCAGAGGGTACCCCCAGGAGCTGGGACAGATACCAGCAGAGTCCTGTGGGGTGCCCTGGTGGGGGGTCCTTTAGCACAGCTTTGACACTTCAGAGATACTAGGCTTCGGAATGGCCTAGCCCCAGTGCTGGCTTTGGGGAGTTCTCTATCACAAGATGAGGGGATAGCTGTAAAGCCAAATTGAACACTAGGCAGCCTGGGGTGAGCAGGGACATCACAAGGAGCAGAGAGGGAAGACATGGTGAAAACAATGTTGAGGAGGCAATGTGTGCACAATGAGCAGTGGCCATGGGGAAGGAAGCGCTCATCCCCACAGAGGAAAGAGAGCGAAGAGCCCAGCCATTCACAATTTTATCAATGGCTACTTTTCTGCAAATAAATTCAATATTTATTTCCAACAAGTGGCTGGCGGGAGGTAAAGGAAGGAAAGACACTTACTGAATAATTGTACAACCCTCAAGAAAAGTCATAAATTACCAAGCCCTATCTGTCACTATAATTTCCAGCCAAAGTCTTAATGAATCTTTCCCAACAATAGTGTAAGGACAGATCTGAAAATGTATTGAACTGTCTAAGCACTTAGGTAAGCAAAGCCCAGGCATTAATAACCACCATGAGACAACTCACACTGCAGAGGGGACAGAGCATCTCAGGCTGCCTTTGCTCCACGGCCTCTGCTGCAGTCCTTGCTGCCCCAGCACAAGGTGAGGGTGACTCTAGGGGTCACCAGTCCAAAAGACAGTGGGACGATTAAGTAGTTCAAGAGGTTTGATAATGGCAGGTAAGAGAACTTGACAGTAGAAAAGCATCATTAATGGAAATCGGTGCCCAAGGTACATCTGTTTATGGGCAGGAGAAAGGTGACAGCTTTGCTGGTTGACCCTGTAGTTTCTGTCCACAAAGCAATAGAAGACGAGAAGTTTGTCCACACAATGAATCATGTTTCATCTATAGGCTTTGGTCCAGCACAGTAGCCTAATGACAGATAAAAAAATACAGACCATTTTTTTCCAGACAATAAAAAATACGGTAAAAATTACTTCTGTGAACTGCTTCTCCAAGAAGCGTTTCTGAATTCAAACACTTTTTTCTGTCTTTTCTCCTCAAACTCTTCCAGCAAGCAGCACAGGAGGGGGTTAAAAAAAAAAGCTCAATCAATGGCAGATGGGATGGGCAAACCAGGGTTCTCACCAGGTTTACAGTGACCTCACTGCTGGGGTATCACAGCACCCTGAAGGCCATGGTCTGCTGAAGGCCAGGGCAGCCAAACTCTCCTCTCCCAGACAAACCCAGTCCAGAGATGCCCGGTGCTGGGCCCCGAGTCCAGTCATGCTCCAGAGTCCCTGATACGCCGTATGCTTTCACTTCACGTTTCACTTTTGCACTTCAAATGCTATTCCCACAGTGAGGATTTACTGCCGCCGGGTTTCACGCAGCCCTTCACCGCATATCATGTAAAGCCATCTCCAAACGGCCAGCGTGGCTCTCTCCAGTGCTTACAAGACCCCCATTACTCTGACACTCGAGCGCTTCTCAAACATTAATGGATCTAAGCCTGCAACTTCCAACTGAAGCAGGGAAGAATTATTACTCCTGTTTACAGAGGGGAAACCACGACACAGCAGGGCTGGCTTGCCCAAATCCGTGGCGAAATCTGTAGCAGAGCAGGCGAGGGAAAGTGGTTTCTTGTCTCTTGGATTAGCATCCTAATACCGAATCTGCCTTTCCCTTCCCTTTCCCATGAAGTGCCTTCCTCCACGGGGATTTTGGCCGTGATGCCTGCCCAGCTACACTGGACCTTTAAATACAGAGGGACGTACCTCAGCCTCACTCCTGCCAAAGGGGACAGGGCAGCTCCTGGAACCCCAGGGGGTGGCTGGGGAAGGGGGTGTCCCACAGGAGGCCATAGCCTCACAGGAGCAGACAGATTAGTGTTTCAACTTGGCTCTGTGTGACATTTCCATCTGGTTTGACAAACTAAACATTTGAGTTTGCAAATGTCAAAGTATTTCCATCAAAAATGTCGACGGCAAAGTCTGACATTTCTTAATCTTTTTTTTGTTCCCATTCTGTGAACATTTTTGATATTTCAACTTTGTCTTGATTTGAGAGGGAAAACACACTGCAATTTTTGACCAGTTCAAGCAATTACCTATTTTTAACCTAAGCCATTAGCCAGGTCCTGTGAACTATTCCTGCCAGGAAAGACACTGACGGTGGCACCAGGCAATACCCCCAGGAACCCTGGTTATTTACAGAGAGGATCTAAAGTCACACAGCCCAGAGTATGCTAGGAAGCAAGCTGCTGAAGTTCCCTAGCTCCAGGCTCCAAGCTGCATCCAACTAGCCCTTCACCTCCAACTTCTTGCTCAGCTCTTGCACAGGAGCATGCTGAGCTTGATCTCCAGGGGCCTGGGCAAGAGGCTTCCCACCACCTCCCGGTACGTTAGTGGAAGAAGGAGCAGTGAAGTCAATGCAGAACAGCACGTACAGTACAAAAATCTATAGTCAGCTGCATTTTGATACAGTCCCCGAAGTACCTAATTATGCAGCTCGGATTTCTCCCTGCTCCTCATTCCAGTGATAGCTCACCCTGAATCTTTATCAGGCCTTCAGGCTTTGCAGACATAAAGGAGACATTCGGCTCTCCCATCATCCCAGCAGGGTGGGAGGGCAGAGGTAGAAGGGCAACACAGTGCTCTTGTCAGATTTGCAGAAAGCAATGTCAGGGAGCAGGCTTCTAAGTGCACATAACACCTAAATAAATGGCTGGCTTCCCCGCGGTGCTTGGGCTCTGCCGGGGAGAGATGGTGTGGAGCCAAGCAGGCAGCTGCAGCAGTACAGGAACACGCTTTGAGGGGGTCTTAGAGGGATTTGGGAGAGGGAGAGTGTGTATGAAAATTGCATCAGAGCAGGAACTAATTGCCAAGATTAACAGGCTCCAACAAGTGAAGGGTGAGCACTTGAAGTATGAAGTGTTGACTGAGATGCAGTGCTAACCCCCAGAGCCCAGTGGGACCAATGCAGAGAGGGGCAAAGCTGTTTTGAAGCAGCGGGTGGGCAACTCAGCCCCAACTGTTCCCTGTTCCCAGGGCATGAGCAGAGAGACTGAATGGCCAACTGATCCCCAGGCACTCCAGGGAGGATGACTTTGGGTGACAGATGGGCAGATATAAGTGGGCACAGAGCAGAAGGAAACTCTATGCCCATGCCCCTGTCCTGGGGGTTTGCATCATGATAGTTCCCCCAAAAAAAGGCTGAGGACTAGCAACAGGTCTACCAAGATGCCACTGAGTGTTGCCTATAAGATGTCTTCACTATTATGTCCCAAGAAAGGTATAAAAATGTTATCTGCAATTAGGAATTGGTGACCTAACTGGAAAGGCTCAAGCCACCAGGAGGGAGCAGATAGCAGGGCACACGTGGATGCCTGCTTGGAAAACCAGGGCCAGCTGCAAGAAAAATAAAACCAACCAGCTCTGATGCTCAGCCAACCCAGTGACACATTAACTACACAGCTAGGGAGAGTTGTGAGGTGGCTGCACAAATTGGACAGCTTATGAGATGGATGAACACCATGGCCAGGAGAATTTGTCAGTGTTTAAATAAAATGAGGACAGACATGGAGGTACTTTGGCAGAAACACCTGGAACCATGTACCTAGTATGAGGCAGAGGCTGAGGATGGTGGTGTGCTGCAAGAGGAGATGAACTGCCTATGGGAGAGGGCAAGAAATGGCACCATTACCTCTAGGGATGAGGGAAATGAGAAGGGACAGCTGAGGTGAGGGCTGCAGACCAAGTCCAGAAGCAGTTTTGCAACAAGATGCTGCCATGAGTGGGGAGGAGGTGGATGGGAGCTGTTTGGGAGCACAGGACAGGTTGCAGAGCATGCACCGGCCTTGCAATGGCAAAGATAGCAGCAAAGGATCCATGGGAAGAGCTGAGATAGAGAAGAAAAACCCAAAGGAGAAGCTACAGGAAGTGTCTTGTCCCTCAAACAGCAGCAGTAGGAGCAAGGGAGGTGCCTGGTCTTGTGCATGCTTTCAAGCATCATTTCAAGACAGTGGCTCTGCTGACATGTGCCATAGTGGCCAAAACTGCAGAGGAATGAGGAGAGACAGTCATTAATTACCTGCAGAAGGACGGTGCCCATATGAATTTGCATCTCCAGGCTCCAGAGATGGGATGCATGGAGCCCTATGAGTCTTGGACTCTCCTGCTTAAACCCCAAGAAAAAAGGGAAAGTGACATACCTGCATTTGGCTCAGAAAGGCCGGAATACCATGGAAGAGGAGGACGATGACGATATGACTCACGTCGAGTCCTAGAGGAAACTGGTGCAGGACATCGAGTCCTAGAGGACACTGGTGCAGGAGTGAAACCTGGTTTCCCCAGCTGGCCGGTGGCATGAGTACATTCCCTGAAACGAGGTTTGAGGCAGGCATGATTCACAAACTAGAGAGATAAACTTCTAACAAACATTATTTGCAAACACATCATTCAGCCAGCTTTGTTTCTAGGTTGCACAGCTGACAATTTTGTAATGCAGAAAGAGAAGAAAGATCAAAACCAGCCGACATGTCAAGGAATATAAGCCACAGAAGACAAAACACAGGGCGAAAAGGAAAAAAAAAGAAAAAGACCCATTTTCAAAGAGGAAAGAGAAAGAAAAAGTTAAACCATGGGGTGTCCAAAGATCTCCGCCAGAATCAGACTTGTCTCCCTCTCTACCAGGGGAAGTCAGCAGTAGAGTGATGAAAAGTTGCAAAACTCTTTGGGGTGGCTTAATGAAGGGCAGTGAACACTGTCCAGGGCGTGAGATGGACCCCAGCCCGGCTTGGTCCTGGTGCAGAAGAGAGTACTGCTTAACCAGCAGCTGGCATGGAGATGTCTTGGGCCATTTGTGCACAATAAACGGTTTGAATACAGCTGAGATGAAAAGGAAAATGCCTCAATATCACTGCAGATATTCCCCCAAATGTCTACGCATCATGCAGCAGCATTCAAAACCCAAATAAAACATAATAGTATATATAAAGGGTGGGATAGAAAATACTAATATATAAACCTGTCTTCACATCAAGTCTGGTGGCCTTTCCAAAAAGATACACTTCAGCCAAACAAATTACAGAACTCAGTATGGGGATAACAGGATGAAGTTTAATGGCCTGTAATATGCAGGAGGTAGGGCTAAGTGAGCTAATAGTTTCTCCTGCCCTTAAAGCGTATGAATATATGAATAAATCAAAGAAATACTTGTTTAGTTCCAGTCCCCTAGCCTGTAAAAATATGTTGCATCAGGAGGAGAGGGAAATTAGAGATGGGCAGTAGAAACAGTACGGAAAGATGAAGGGGATGAGGGACATTCAGGAAGGAGCGGCCATTACTGGGGCTGGAGGGAACATTGGCCTTGGGCCGGCACGGGACATCTGAAGCAGCAGCATCACTCTCCATCCCCTAATGCCCACTCATGGAGGAAGAAATCCCACTGCCTAATACTGCATCCTTGGGTGGGCTGGGGCTGAGAGACCCCGGAATAAACACAGTCATCAAAGAGGAGGGAAGCACCAAAATGGGGTACATGATGGGGGAGAAGCCACAGGACTGGGCAGCCAATGGGTACAATAAGTTAGAAGTGATAAGATGTTGCAAGGAATCTGAAGGGCTTCTAAAGACACTGGGGGAAAGAAGTGCTAGTGAGACAAAAGGATAATAGAAATGAGAAAGGGGCTGGAAGGAATGAAGAGCTTTAAAATGGCTGTTGCTGAATTGCTTTTTAAAATTACTCTTTAAGGCGATAACTAAAGAGAAGAGGCATGGTCAATTAGGAAGTAATGAAGACCTTGTAAATACTTACTGATAAAAAGCATAAAGGAATACTTGACAAACCCAACATACACAAATGAGCCGGGGTGAGCAACATGCGTTTTGAATTATTGAGGGAATTTGCTAACTAACTTTGCTAGCCGCTACCCCTTCAAAACCCACTACCATCAACAAAAATAAAATTGCAGGCGGCCAAATTCTGAGCTGGCGCAACAAATCAATGGAGAGCTCGGGGGGATGGGGTAGGGGTGGGGATATAGGGACTGGCAGGGAAGGAAATAAACACAAAGCAAAATTAAAAAGCAAAAAATAAAATAAAAAGAGGAGAGACTGGAAAAGTAGACTGACAATTAGTAGCCAGGAAATTCCTTTCAACCATCAGGCAAAGAATGCCACAAAAATCGGGGATTAAGGAAAAGGTATTTGCTTGCTCCCAAAGGAGAGCAAAGTCATGAGCAATGCAAAGGAAGAGTTTATTAAGGATGAACCAAGGCAGTCAAAGCCGACTGATTTTTTATAGGGCATCACACCTTCTCTAGAGCAAGGACAGGTGGACAAAACCTGACAGGACATATGACATTTCACCCTGTGTCTCAGAGATCTTTCCTGGAGGAATTAATTGTCCATGAAGCCCACATGGCACAGTGGCCAGCTCAGGAACCAGCACTAGGCCTGGTCTTGTTTGGGTTGAACAGTAATGATACAGAAGATAAATGGAAAAGCAATTGCATTTGCAGATGATGCTTGATTAGGTCACACTACAAACAGAAATAGCACAACAGGAGCTGGGATGGTTTGAAACACAGGTGGAACCAGACAAGTGATGAGCCGAGAAGGATGCAGGAACCTTTGCGAGGAGGATGTCCTCAATATAAGTAGTGGGGACAAGCTGGAAGACAGCCCCAGGATGGGAGGAGGCTGGAAGCAGCAGTTTAGGTGGGATTTCTCAATGCTTCTCTCCTGTACTCTCAGCACTCTGAAAGGCATCAGGGTCCCTCAAAATCACTGTCTGCATGGCAGGGTTTGCCTGGGCATTTTGCAGCACAAGGAAGAGACTGTTCTCTATTTTGTCTGGAGGTTTTGGGGCAAAAAAAGATGGTTCTGGGGACCAGGAGAAAGCTGCTTCCTTGTCTCTCAGGAGCTGGGGCACCAAGTGTCTCCTGTGTCATGACCAGGACTGGCCAGGCATCCAAGGGAGATGACATCTCTGCTCTGGAAAAGGGCACACTGGTTTGTCCAGCGTGGGAGGAGGAAACCCCCTCCTGCCAACCCCCAAACAGGGCTGGGCAAATAAAAGCAGGCAGCCCCAGCAGGGTGGGTGTTATTTGGGAGAGCTGTCAGAGCGCTCACTCCCAGGGCATATCTGCTTCTCATCCTCCTGATGGAAGCTGACGTTGTGTGAACCTTTCTGAGCAAACCCAAATTATTTTAATTTCTAAATCCAAACTGCTCCAATTATATCATTTCCCCTGTGCGAAGCTGGGTAATGCTCTCCCTCTGCTTCCCTGGCAGGGCTATGGTGACCCCGAGCATCGGCAGCGCTGGGGAGTGGGGGCTTGGGACTGGTAGGGGGGGCCAGAAACTCACACCCCTCCCCAGACATCCAGCTCAAGGGGCACACTGTGACAGACCCCGGCAGGAAAGTGAGATGGGGCAATGATTTGAGTTTCAAAGGTTCAGTTTTACACACGGATCAGGAAAAATAAATAAATAAATAAGGCTTTTCAAAGAAATAAAAAACCTTCTGGGTGAGCTCTTCTATCCACAGCAGAGGTTTTTTGGTTTTCCTCCTTTTGCTCCACACAGAGCAGCCTCCTGTGACAGGATCAGGGGGGATTTCACTTTAAGGACGAGCAACAAATGATCTGATACTTCAGAAGTACAGGGGGGAAAAACAGCCAGTTGAGGAAACATTTCCTAAAGAGATCTGATTAACTAATTAACTGAGTTTCTTCTTACACCAGCCTTTTCCTCACTGCTTTAGTGCCATCCATTTGCAGAGGGTATATTGCACTAACACTCAACATATCATAATTGTAATTATACACCTCCAGCTGCCTTTGGTAATTTTTTTCCTCCCATAAGCAGCCCTCCCCCTTTTCTCTAGGGTTGTCTCAGCACCACTTTCCCACTGTCGTTTTACCTGCAGCCCATGCAGGGTGAGCAGAGCAAAGCCTGGATGCAGCTCCTACATTTCAACCCCAGATCCCTCCTGGAGTTTTTCATCTCTACCCCCAAAATCCATTGCTCCCAGCATCACCTCTTTCTCCTCCTTTCCTCTTATTACCTCCTCCTTAATTTCTTCCTGTTCTATTTTTAACAGGGTCTCAATGTCTCTGCTTCCAGCAGCGCACAGTGCCTCTTCTCCAGTTCAGCCATGCCCAAATCCAGGCACATCCCCCTTAGTTACCTGAGCCAGTGAGGGGCTGCTGCAGAGCCAGCCACTCTGGTGTCATGGGGTCCCAGCAAACCTAGTCTCATGTGGACAAGCGATCCTGGATCTGTCACATGTGAAGATCACTGACTCTACTTCCAGCACCCTCTCCCTCTACTCTGCCCTCATTGCTTTTTATCACCTCTGGTCCCACTCTAGCATCACCTGGCTGCTGCACAACCTGAGCCCCCAGTACCCCACCCACCCACAGCTGGGGGCACTGTAGGGCTGAGCTGGTCTTGCTACCACCTGGAACCCCTTTGCTCTAGGAACCGTAGCTCTCCCGCACTGACTCCCTCCCAGCTCCACCAGAGTTTGTTGGAGCACCCAAAATGTACCCCCCTCCTTCTCACAGCCCCCTCCATTTCTGGTTTAAATTCTCAGCCCTTTATCATATTACAAAGTAACTGGGATTCCTCTACGCTCCTCTAAACTTAAACACCTTTTATTCTCATTAGAGGAGTCCGTGCCTCTCTCGCACTTCTCTATCTCCCAGTTAAAAGCTAATTAATTACTGTTGACTTCCCCAGCAGATGTTCTCGCTTCGGCACTGGTCGGAAACGCGGTGATTTGTGAACCGCAGGGCTCTGGCGCGGAGGAGAGAGGACCAGGGCATGCGGGCCGGTGGGGAGAGGAGCCCTTCTCAGCCAACCCTGCTTCTGAAAATGGAGAGAAAGCGGCTGTTTATGAGAAAGGCACTGGTTGTTTTTCTTGGAAAGAAGCAAAATCCTCAGATACGGGTAAAATCCTGATTCCACAGAAAATTAAGCAGTGTGGATTTCAGTTGGGTCTGGTCAGAGGTTTATTTCCCCTTGTACAAGAAACCTCTCATAAATCACTTCTCTCTCCAAGGGCTTTTCAAAGCGGTGATGCAAAACAGAACTGCACTGTCCACAAACAGCTCACTGGCCCCAGAGCGCTCTGGGGAAATGGGAAGTGATGGGCAGCCATTTCCGCAGCTCCATCACTCGGCCGCTGCCATTCTTCCTGCCACCCTGTGCCCCTCTGTCTGCCTCCATGCCACAACAAATTGCCACAAAGGGTGAGCAGGGATGAGGAAGAAAGAGATGGAGGTGGAAGGAAGGAGATGGGTGCTAAGGAAGGGAGATGTGTGACAGTGATGGACCAGAGTGAGGATGACTTGACAGCATGCTGTGTGCCCTGTGACGGGGAAAGGGCAACAGCATCTGCTTATGAGGGTACCATTGCCATTGTGTACAGGTGTCCTGATGGGATGGTCAACCCACTGAGCATGGACATCCTGGTGGACATGGGCATCCAGGTGGGCATCCTAAAAGGTATCCCTGTGAGCATGGGCTTGTATCAGAAATAGTGTGGCCAGCAAGACTAGGAAAGTGATTGTCCCTGTACTCAAAAGTGATTGTACCCTGTACACTGGTGAGGCTGCACCTCAAGGACTGGGTTCAATCTTGGGTCCCTCTTCACAAGGACATTGAGGTGCTGGAGCATATCCAAAGAAGGGCAATGAAGGTGGTGAAGGATCTAGAGAATAAGTGTTATGAGCAGCAGCTGAGGGTGCTGGTGTTGTTTAGTCTGGAGAAAAGGAGGCTAGGGGGAGATTTTATTGCTCTCTGCAGCTATTTGAAAGGAGGTTGCAGTGAGGTGGGTGTTGGTCTCTTCTCCCAAGTAAAATGTGATAGGACAAGAGCAAATGACCTCAAGTTGCACCAGGGGAGGCTTAGTTTGGATATTAATAAAAATGCCTTCACAGAAAGGATTGTAAAGACCTGGAACAGAGTGCCCAGGGAAGTGATGGAGGCACTGTCCCTGGAGGGATTGAAAATATATGTAGATGTTGTGCTGAGGGACATGGTTTAGTGATGGACTTGGCAGTGCTAGGTTAATGGTTGGACTCGATCTTAAAGGTCTTTTCCAACCTAAATAAGTCTATGGACATCCTAGGGGACACGGACATCTCAAAAGGCATGGGCACCCTGGTGAGCATGTGCAACTCCCGGCTGGTGCTGGCATCTCCACTGCTGCCTTTGTCATGCTGGAGCTGCAGCAACCTCAGTGCAGAGTGGGACGCAGGGGTATGAAGTCCTCACCAATAGAATGTACATGAAAGACACCTTCTTCTGCAAAAATGCTGCTGAAAACGCTGCCAAGCAGCAAAGCTCCTGGACTAACAGCCGTGCAAATTCCCCTGATGATTACAGTGACTTTCTAATATCGACAGAAACCTCTGTGCTAATGAAATGCACTGAAGTTAAGCAACCGTGGAAATGCCAGTGTAAAGGAGAAAGGCCACCAAGCAGGCACTAATGGAAACCCAAATCCCCAGAACTAACGGGCCGCGCCTGAAGGAGAGTGAAGGGACCAGGGGTCTCCTGTGCCGTTGTCCCTGGATGGTGGTGTGACCTTCTCCAGCTTCAACTGCATGGCGACATTGTCCCCGGAGGAGAGGGGGGTGCCTGGGTGAGGGTACCAGTAGATGTGTGGGAGCACTGGGTACAGAAACTAGTAAAATATGGAGGAGTTTATCCCTTTGGCCTTCAACTGTAGCACTGTTGATGAGCTTTTCCTTCCCAGGGGGCCTCTAGTGTGGCTGGGAAGTGCTGACTGAGGAGTGGGTGTCTAACGAACATAGCCACTTGCAGCCCTGCCTGGCCCTGACAGACCATTTCCCATTGAGCTGAGAGTAGAAAATGGGATTTCAGCTTTTCCTTTTCATGGTAAATGTTTCTGATTCTGCCAGCTGATGTGTTCACCTCTTGAGTTAATAGGCAATAAGCAAAGCGGTGTCATTCTTGTTAAGGAGACAGAAAGGACTCCATTTAAATGCAACACTTGGGGCGACATAAGCCAGGCTGGGAAAATACCCCGTGCCTCTCTGCAGCAGTCTGGGGAGCTGGGGAGGGCAGTCTGCATTTTCTTTGACAGCAGAGGCAGGCTGGGTGCATGGCTGGAATACACCAGCACCGAAAATAGGGACTTTTGTCATCTTCCCATCAGCTCTTCCAGGGTTTGTATCAAATGTGACCTCAGATACAGAACCCCCCACCCGCTCCCTCCCCAGTTATCAGTACAGACTGGGCATCCTCTCCTAGCCCTGCTCTGCTCTGCTTGCCACTTCCTCTTGCAGCTGCTGGAGCAGCAGAGCCCAGCACCATGCTGATGCTATGAATTGCATCTTGAGAGGCAAGAAATAAGGACCGAATCCCTTCAGACACCATCCGTCTTCTCCTGTGAGCTGCAAGGTGCCAGCAGTGCAGGCAAACCAGGGTGCCGTGTGCTGAGGGTACGTTTGCTGTCGAATGCTTGCTGTTAATTATGCTGAAAATCTCGCATTAAGATGAGGGCAGAGGCACCCAGGCTGGAACGCTCTCAAATTGACTCATTACAAAAACCCCGTTGCTGATAGGGCCCTCTCTTTACATAACAAGCATTGGATTTTTCTTGCTTTATAAAATTACATTTGTAGGAGAAATTACAAAAGCTTTCCAGCTCCTTTGATCATTTGTAAGGGTCCTTTCCAGTGCAGGAGAAAGACCCTGACTTGAGGAGGAAGGGAACTGTGCTGAGTCGAGTTTGGTGCTTGGCAGGGCCACTGCTAGCCATGCCCTCCTCGGCTGCTCGGAGCAGCCATCCCTTGTCCACCTCTGCCACGATTCCAGAGTCCAGCATTGCTACTGCAACCAGCTGGGTTTGGATGATCCTAGCCCCAGGGACAGGCTGATAGAAGGAGAGGAGAAATGCTGGGGAGTTTGTGACTGGGTTGTTAGCTGGCACACAATGTCCATGTTACCTCAGAGGAGCTCATGCAGCTTGCTTTCCAAAGTTGGCAAGTGGCAAAATTTGAGTCCCAGCCCTGACCCCAGCAGTGTTTTTGTGACGGGAACTGGGCAGCATGCATAGAGGTTGGGTTGCCACTGCCCAGGGTGACACCAGCATCACTGTTACACCTCCCGGGGGAGCTGCTGCCACCAGGAAAGGTGCTGCCAAGGACATACAAGGTCACCACCAAAAGCCTTCTTATGTGGTGGCACGTGAAGGATTGGTTTCCCTATAGCCACGCACATCCTTTGGCTTAAACACCAAAGCCCTGGCAGCTACATCTGGTTTGTTTGGTTGGTTTTTTTTGTCTTTTTATTAAAGGGCAGAATGAAGGGGAGGGAATAGCAGCTGGGTGTTTTCTAATGAACCCTGATTTCTAGCAAAGCCTTTAATAGTATCTCTGTCTTGTGGTATCTCGCTTGAAAAATTAATTCAAATTGGTTTGGATATAAGCCTTTTCACAGGGGCTGAGAACAAGCCGAAAGATCTGAAACAAAAGGGAACAATAATATCTTGAGCTGGAAGGCGTTGTTCAGACCCAGCAAGGATTGGTGTTAGGCCTGGTTTTATCTAACACCTTCAATTAATTATCTAGGAGAGGGAACAAACAGCATCTTAATTAAATCTTCAGATGACATTACAGTGAAAAGGTGTTAGACACCGGTAGGGACGTGCAAAGGGGCTGGAGAAGGCAGCAGCACAGCGAGGAGAGAGCCAGGCTGACTCAGCTGCGATGTTCAGAAGGAGGACCTGGAGCAAGCTGGGGTCTCCAGGCACCCCTTCCCCCACTGCTGCCTCATGCGACATCTGTAGAGGTGAGCAAAAAGTGACCTCAGCCTGCCGGTTCCAGCCCCAGCATCCTATTACCCCCAGATCCCTGTCCGAGCAGGTTTTGGGGCTCCCAAAACCATCACCATCAGAATAACACCTGTTTCTCCTGCCTGCTGCCCCTGGACCACAGAGGACTCATGCTTCTTGTGGCTCCTTGAGCATCTTTGAAGCTGCAGATGGGCTGGGTCTGCTCCGAGAAAAGACAAAACCCTTAAAGCAATATATTTTACGTGATGGAAACCAAGTGAACTTAGCAGAGACACAGCTATAGTCTTAACTGGAAATGCCAGATATATTAACAAAGAAACCAAGCAAAGAAATTTCTGGACAAAAGGTTAATTAACTAAAAATTCAGCTTCCAGAGGAAGTTACATAAACATTTGGGGGGGAAAAATAAACACACAGAATATTTCCAAGAGAATTAAGAAGAGCCATAACTATTTCAGCCTAGAAATGAGAAGGTAATATTGTGAACATAGAGATTTAAGTTCCTTTGCAGTTCATACATTTTATAACAGAAATCCAGACATCTAAAAACCAGAATAAAACACTCTAATAACAATCGTAACTCTGACTCTCTCTTTTTCTTCTTTCCTGGCACCCAGACAACGGCTCAGAAATGCATCTCATAACTTCAGCTCGGCACCGGAAGTGACTTCTATAAAAATGGGATAATTAAGCAAGAGTAACGTGTTATTTTAGAAATTACATCCTCGCCATAACAAGCCAGAGGAGGATGCTGGGCAGCTGTGGGCTGGGACCGCTGCTTGACATGTGCTGGCATCCCCAGCACCATTGGAACCCATGGGGTGGGGGTTGCTGGTGGCTGCAGGGCTCTTGCGGCTGCCCCGGGTGTGTTCGTGCTTTACGTTTGGAAAAGAGGTAGTCCTTAAATCTTTAAACTGCATTTAACTCCCAGCTTCTCTGCTGCCGGGGAGGGCGGAGGGGAGGGCGGAGGTCAAAGGAAGGCTGCTCCTGGCAGGCTGATTAATTCAGGCTGCGAGGAGCAGGGCTGCGGTGCTCGGGGATGACAAGCACTGACATCTCCCCATGCCTTATCCTGCTGTACCGAGACAGTATTTTGCATCTTGTAATGTGCGTCAGATGTTTTTGGTGCTGTGTGTCTAATAAACCAGCCGCTCCCAATTCCCACTCCCTTGCTTTTTTAGTGCTGGGGCTATTGTCCCTCCTTTACATCCCAGTGTTGATCTTTCCCTACTGTTTAGATTAGCTATAACCTCAGGTGGACGCCAGGCTTTTGTCCAGGAAAAAAAAAGCAATCCCATGAGCAGCCAGATCTAACAACATCTTGCAAGTATCTCTAAACATTTCAAGGAGAGAGGCTGTCAGTGTTGCAGCAGAGAGGCTCCGATCTGTGCTCATTCATAGTTTAGCACATTCTCTGCCTCCTCCTACCTTCACAAGCAATTGTTCCTGAGCTCAAACACACATGCACCTTCCTCATGCTGAAAACATGTCGGCAGCTTCCCGTGAGGAGCCAGGCCAGTCTGGGCTGCCAACCTGGCTGCCCCAGGCCTGGGAGGAGGTGAGAGGAGCAGGAGGAGAACCTCTGCCTCCAATTAATCCTGAGCAAAGTCCCAGTGCAGCCAGGGAGAGCTCAGATTTATCTCCTGACTGCCTGACTTGGCTCCTCTCCCCCAAACATTTGGCAGCGATGGCTGAGACGCGGCGGCTGGTGGAAACCCACAAGGGTCTGCCGGGGCTGGAGCTGCTTCAAGGAACCTGCTGAGGGTCCCTGTTGTGGAATTAGACCCTTGGGGCACCCCAGAACAGGAGGCACCCACCCTGCCGTGCTCTGCTCCCGTGGTGCAATGCCTCCTTACCCCATCAGTCTCTTCTGGTGTCGGTAGCCCCACCAGTCACTGTGGGCACACGGGAGCCTGGTCCCAGATGGGACCCGTGCCAGAGCTCAGGCAGAAATGCCACGGGGAAAGTAACCCACAGACAAAGGATGAACTGGCTGGTTAAAGAGGTGTGAAAGTAACATTTTGTTTTGGTTTGTTTTGGTTTTTTTTTTCCCCAGTCCTATTGGAATAAATTATTGGTGAAATCCCTGCAACTGGGGCAGCGCAGGCCACGCTGGCAGATGCCTCCAACCTTAATGCAAGGACAGAGGCAAAGCGGTGGCTGGGTGTGAAGCCGAGATGCTGCTTAACCTTGGAGATGACCCATCTGCCCAGGCAGCCTCCTCTGGCCCCACTGCGTGGGCACGGAGGGATAAAAGGATTCATGCCGCCGGCACAGAGCAGTAAGTCATGCTGAAAGAAGAAAAGGAGGAGCAGCAAGGGCAGAGGAAGATCGAAGATCGAATAAGCCCCGGGAAGAGGAAAAGGTGAAGGAGTGTTTGGGTCCAGCGCAGCCTGGGGAGGCCTGGCAGGCCGAGCAAACCCACACTCTCTGCAGCTTGATTCCCACTGTGCCAAGAGGAACAGGATATCACACGTCATTTGTAAATAAACTTGCAGCATCAAAGGCACCCTCATCTCTGGCCCTGCACACGTGGCCCATTCATGGCTCTGGGGGAGCACACCAGTGCTCGTGGGGACAGCACAGGGAGACACCAGGGTTTTGAAGGCTTGTTCACCCACTCTAGAAGTTGGTGGCATGTCAAGAGGGTTATCTAGGCATCTGGAAAAGGGACACATCAGGGGAGTGGGTGGAAATGTCCCTGTCCCTGAGTGGTGGTCACGAGCTGCTCCACTGGGGTGCTGAGTTGTCTGGTGATGCCTTTGGGAGATCTTCCACATGGTAACAAATCAGGGTAAGAAGAAGGTACTCACGGGTGCCACACGCCCTACTCAGGGCCCTCCTGTCACCTCCTCCACCCAGGCATGTGGGAGCCCGCTGAGGGAATAAGAGCTGCCTTGGCTCTCCGACTTCAAAGCTGTGAGGGGAACGTAATGATGTGCGAAACACGGAGCTGCCAGCTCCCTGCAGCCGGCCCCACGTTTCCTTTGGAGTAAATAATGCTGTCTAACGAGATGGTTTAATTGTGTCATGCTAATTCCATCTGAGAAGAGACAAGATTGAGCACGTGTGCAGTCACGGCGGGTGCAAGACCCCAGTCTGCAGTGTGTCTCCTACCCGGTGGTGGCCCGGTCACCACAGTACTGCTGCGTGGTGTTCAGCCTGAGTGTGAGCAGCACAGACCACTCCAGAAATAACGGGGTAAATGGCAGAATTGTCTCTTTCAGACAGTGTGGCTGCTCCAGGGCTCCCTGGGGTGCATGTGGGCAGATAGCAGAGAGATTCTGGGTGCTGGGCAATGCAGGGGGGCGAGGAAAGGTGCTACCTCACACTGGGGTCCTCAGCTCGTGCCACGAGGATCTGTGCATGGAGCTGGGATGCTGGGAGTGCTACTAGCCTGGAAAACCATGGAGTGAAGCCAGAGCTCCGGCAACGCGAAGGGGACAGCCCATGCCCTGAGTTTGTGTGGGCTCCACTGGCACTCACAGTGCAAAGATACGGCGTTGTCTTTAATTTCAGTGGCTCAGGGAAGGATGCTGCTCAGTCTTGCCTGCTGCTGGAGCCCTGTGCTGATACCTCAAGGCCAACTGATGGGATGGCTTCGAGCAAATGTCAACCAGGAAGATGTGAGACCCTGGCAGCAGGACAAGCTGTGCCCAGGGCACAGTCGCATCCCCAGTGACAGACATGGCTGCTCACAGGCTGAGCAAGGCTATGGGCATCTCTACACTCCCACCTCACAGGGCCAGGCTCAGCTTTGTCCGAGCAGCTCACATGCAGTCTGGTTTCATCCACTTCTCTTTCTTAAATTGGATTAAAAGGACAAAGAGCATGAAGAGCAGAAATGCGTACAAGGGGTAAACTAAGCCTGGGAAAATCCCACTGTGAGCCTGAGTTTCATGGTGGGATGTTTTGAAGTGATGATCCCCAATTTCCACCTCTACGGCAACCCCAGTTGACCTGGTGGCATGCTCTGACCCCCATGCGAGCGTGTGGAACACCGTGATGCTCCTGGGTGGTTTGTGGCTGCTGTTATTCCTGTGATTAGTGTTTTGTTATTGTCTCCAGGCAGCTTGACCCTGGTCCCCATACCGGGGCTCCCGTTCCCCCAGGCTCCCAGGCGTGACTTCAGCCATCAGCCACGTGTGACGAGCGGCCGAGGAGTCAACACCTGTGCTCATGGTGCACCCGGCCACCCCAGCCACCGCAGGCTCTTTCCAGGACATAAACTCTTGGTTTTCAAGGCTGTTTTCTCACCAGATGAATGAAATAAACCAATGATTAAAAGGAAAAGTAGGAAAATAAATTGCACCATGTGCAGTCGTTTGGACACCCCAGATGGCTTGTCAGCAGGGTTTGACTTTCAGGTCTACAGCACAGATGGCTACCTCTGAAGCTGGGGGAAGAGCTGTTACCCGCCGTACACGGCAGTCCCCAGCCCTCATGGAGATTCTCCTCAGAGGTTAGGACCGTGGTTCAGCCCTGCAACAGCCCCAGGGTCTTGTGTGTCCCACCATGGTATGCTCAGCAGAGACTCTGCTTGCGTGGCCTCTGTGTCAAAAGCTCTTGTGCACTGCCTCTTGTGCAGCTCTCTTTGCACCGAGTGATGCCAAAACACTTTGAGAAGCAACTCAGCTAGGCACCATGCCAAGGGCAGGACGCAGGAGACGACTTCGAGCAGGAAGCACAGTGCTGATGGGGGGACATAGTGCTAGGGGGAGGCGAGGGCAGGTTGGGGCAGCTCAACGGCCACACTGGTCCTTCACTCCCACACAGCAGTGGTGCTGACAGCCTGTTTCTCCTCCAGGAGCCTGTGGCCCTCAGAGCTCCCTTCCTCCCTCTCCTCCCAGATATATGGTCTAATTTGGAGCAGCAACTCCTTGGAACCGAGGCTGCATCAGTCTCTGCCTGGAACCGCCAGACATGCTGGCGCGGTGGCATCGGCACGAGAGAGCAGCAATAATCATTAGGACCAGGACCGAGGGGACTCCGTGCTGGCAGTGATATAGCATTTCCATTAGGAGCCTCACACCGCTCTATTACTACGGCATTAGCAGGAGCGCTGCCGCTGCTGCAGCAGCCATGGGAGTGGGAGAGGACGTGGCTGAAGTGGGGTGGCGGCTCCCTACCAAATCTCCCTGATCTCTTCCCAGTCAGGATGCAGTGGCAATGCCCAGCATCATCTAGAGGTGGGGGACCCGTCTCCCATCACCAGTGGGTCACCCCATCACACAGAGGTCTCTGTCCCAATGTTTGGACATTTGGTTTATTTCCTTTTCTTTTTTTTTTTTTTTTTTTTTAACCCCAGCCCTCTGGTTTTTATTGTAAACCACCAAACTTTCCCCTCCACTTCCCTGTGTGCAACAATATTTCCAACCTTCCCCTCCTCAGAGACTCCCAAAGGCTCCAGGAAGAGGGAGTTTTGTGATAAACAGATGGGAAATAGGGAAAATAGTCAAACAAAGAGAGGAATCAGAAGGAGAAGAGAACAAGGTGCAGATTCCTGGCCACTGGGGTAGGAGGGGGAAGCAGGAGGATTATTACGTTAGGAGCAGCTTCAAACTCCCAATTCTCAGGGCACAAAACCTGCACAATTTAAAGTAGTCAAAACAAACCCTTTGCCGCTATTTATACTTGAGCTGCCTGCAGGCGGCAAAACCTTGACTCCATATTCCAGGCCTAATAGATTCCAGGTGTTTTCCAATAAACTCCCCTCCTCCAACGAGAAGCCTGAATAGGCTCCCCGCACCTTTTGGTCCCTCGTCCTCCTTGGAGCAGCTGGAGGGAAGGGGCTGGCCCTGGGGGCAACTGGCCTGGGACCCCCTGCAGCAGGGCATATCCTGCTCCCAGCATCCACTGCTGGGGCTGGAAATGCAGACTGGATGCCAGAGCTGCTGCTGCAATGGGGGATTTCCTAGTTGAGGGGTGTGGGGCAGCTACAGGGGATACCAATCTGGAATCAGGCTGGCTCCTGGGAGTGGCGCCCACAGCATGGGTGGGTGGGGAAGGGGATGGATGTTGATGGGACCGATGTGGGGTGGGAGATGGGGTTTGCAGAGGCGGGGACTGTTTGTGCCCATTACATCCCTATCTCCTCCTCCACACATTGTTAGCATGACAGGAGGTTTGCTCTCTCCAGCTGTGAACAGGGTCCAGCATCACTGCAGTGCAGCATAATGCAGCCCTTGAGGGCAGCTCTGGCACCTTCAGCCACCAGTATTTTGGGGCAAAGGCTCTTCCCTGGAAAAGCTGAGGGACATGGCTTAGTGGTAGACTTGGCAGTGCTGGGTTAATGGTTGGACTTGATGTTCTTAAAGGTCTTTTCCAACCTGAACAATTCTATGATTCTAATGCTGAGGCCCTGAGCACAGAGCAGCCGGGGGAGCACTAGGGTAGCACAGTTACCAGCCCCACTCCTGGAGGATGCTTAGCTCTTGTGGAGTTGGGAGCTCACTTCTTTAAAGCACTTGAGGAGAAGAAACTGTATGATATGCTCAGCACCAAGCAGCTAAGCTGCTGACAGGGATCCAGTGCAGGCTGTGTGTTCCCCTCTGCTTTCCTGCCTCTTTTCAATGGGTGGTGGGCACAGCCAGGCTTTCTCCCCAGCACAGCCCCCATGCTGGTAATATGTTTTACTGATTGGCTGCTATTGCCCGCAAGTGGAGCGAGGTTTGTTTGTGGCTCCCCAGGAAAAGGAACAGATCTGACTGAAAACAAGACGTGCTTCAGGAGTGACTTGTGTGGCATAGTCTAACCCCAGGTGCCTTATCAGATTTTCCCAGCTCTCTGGCAGGAGGGTACTGGGATGGAGGTACAAGCAGGCTGAGCCATGGAGACATGCTGCAAACCCTGCTCCTAACCCCTCCATCTCCACAATGTGTGTGTGAAAGAGCTGGGAATTGGTTTTGTTTTATTCATGTCTCAGAGCCGGAGGAGGCTGCAGGCATTAGCTCTGCATTGCACATGGCAGAGAAAACTCTTCATCAATTCCTTTAGCATATGTAGGAAATTAGACCTCAGCATCTGAGCGACACCCACAGATTCAAGGACCTCATACCTGATGGACCCACAGGCATCCCCTTGCTGCAGTGGTTAATTCCTCTCCCAAGTAAGTATTTGTGACTGAATTCAACTTTTTTTCCCCCCTTTGATACCTCCAGCCGTGGCATCCTGCTTTACCTGCTAAGCTGGAGAAGTCTTTGCTATCAGATATCTTCCTCTGGTGCAGCTCAGGTCTCCTCTCCTTTGATCAACTGATTTGGATCCTTAAATTTCTCACGGTAAGCAGGTCTTGCAGCTCAGCCCTGACGCATATCTCAGCCTGTTTCTGATCTGGTTACTGTCTTCCAATACGTTTTGCTGGAATGAGGACCCTGGCTGCTCTCAGCCTTACCTTCAGCGCCGAACCCCAGCCAGGTGTCACATGTGGCACAGTGGCTGGCACTGCCATCGTCTCTGTGGGCAAAGCCCCACAGAGCCCATGGCTGTGCAGCATCCCCCACACTTGGATACCAGCAAAACACAAGCCAGGGCTGGAGCACAAGACTTGGCCCTCCAGCCACACTCGTACCTGGGTCTGGTGTTCTTGGCAGTGAAACTGCTCCCTCTGCCAAGGAGGAAAAGGGAAATAGCCGAGCCTTTCGGAATCATTTGAAATGAAACAAATAGAAGAAAACGCAGCAGTAAAGACAAATAGTTTGCAAGCACGGTGTTGGTATTTTTGCCTAATGACTGATGAATCTAAAGCAGAGTCTAGTTATGGATTCATGGGTGTTGACTGGATCAGATTGTTAATTCCAGCATTCACCGGCTATGATTAGCAATCCAAAGTGGCAGAGCCTGCAGGCGAAGGATTAAAGACTCAGGCCAGGAGGAGGGAGCAAGGCAGTGGGAAATGGAAACCATGGTCAGGAAAGTCGTGATCATTTTAGTAAAGGGAATGCAGCGTGGTCACCAGAACAGCTGCTGCCATGGTCCCAGGAATGATTTGCTCTGCAGTGATGGGAAATCATCTTCCCATAAGGAATGAAGACTGACAAGCACAACTCCAGGAAATTTCAACTGTATCCCAGCCATCCTCAGGGTGACCACATTGCAAGAAAGACTGGCAGGAAATATCACCCAGTGCCACCAGCAGACACCCTAGAATCCCTGAGGAGACACTTGGTAGGCATCAAGCACCATCTAACCAAAATACTCCCAAGACCACACTTCTTCCATCCATCAGGCAAAAAGGGTATGAAGGCTCCTGGCAAGAGCAGACTCAGCCCTATACTATCTTATCTGCAAGCAAAGCAGGCCTTGTGGTGTAAATTAATGCTCTCCCAGTCCACATTTTGCTGTCATCTTTCTCACGAGTTTAACCCATGGTCGTAGTCCTCTTTGCTGCACAACACCTCCTGCTCAAGCATCCCTTTGTAAAATAGGGCAGCCCCTGGTACACCTCTGGTTGGGTTGCTTTCACCTCACATGGGCTGACAGTACACAGAGGAGAACACAGCAAGCCTGTGTCCTGGCTGGGCTGCATGATGGAAGCACTGTGCAGATCCAGCACAGGCCTTGGCTCCCAAACTGGGGGCAAAGGTGCTTGGCTGTATCCAGTACTGCCAGTTAGAGGAGGCATAGCCTCAGAGCCATCACCATCTGCTCTTCAGCTGTCGGATGTCAACTGATTAATTTTGCCTGGGATTAATTAAGGAGCAGCCAGTGACCGCTGCGCTGGCGGACGGGGCCATGGTGACCTCCCTGCAGCAGGCAGAGGTGGGAAGCCGGGGTCAGTGACCTTCTCTGCGGACACAGCCACCGCTGGTCTGGGCGCTGACCCTGGTAGGGTGATGCAGCAGTGGCCCAGCGGCTCCCTGGGGTCACGTCTCATCCTGCTGAGACACAGTGCCAGGACCAGTGTGCGGAAGCGTGGCTGCACGTCACCCCTACGCTGCATTGGGCCACTTTATACGGGTTTCCCTCCATCTCGGTACTGGTTTTATGGTAGGTATTTTCCATGGTTCTGTAACAGCGAGCTCTGCTGCTCGGCTGGGATGGCTGTGAGGATGCAGCTCACATAGGCTGAACTGAGCTTGCCACAGGTTGGCATGGCCGGCTGTGAAGCAGGCGCAGTGCAGCCTTGCTGACAGATTGGTTGCCAAGTGATCATCTGGTTCAGGAGCTGGGAGAACTGTCTGTAGGTGTTTGAAGGAATAAAAGTACTGAGGTTTTGGCAGACTCACTGATAAACCTGAAGACAGAGGTGGAAGGCAACTGGTTGAGCAAAAGCTCTAGTAAGATGTGCTACACTAGTATAAGCGTCCCCATAGGAGAATTGCAAGTGAAATCTTGCATGCTCAGTGCTTCCTCGCTGGCTCTCCGTGCCCAGCCATTCCCCTCCTGGCCTCTGCCAGAGGATGCATCCCCGCCATGAGGAGCGGTGGGTCCCGGCAGGATGGGGCCAGCTGCCCCTGCCACAAGGGGTGAGGACAGCCATGGCAGCTGTACCTAAGGCCACACCACGTAGCATGGCCAGGGCTGCTCTCACCACGGGTGCAGCCATCCCAGACAGGAGCTTGCTCAGCCTGCTCCTCTGCTTCAGTGCCCTAGCTGCAAGGGGGTGGATAATGACAGCCCTCTGCTTTGTGTGGACAAGAACACCTGAGAGCTGATTGGAGATGGCAGCTGGAAAATGAATCATTGCAAAAGGCAATCCTGCTGTCCCCAGGAGTTGCTGAACACCTGAATGATGTTTCAGAGGCACAAGAGGGTTCAAGTGACCATTAAGATGCATCTCCCAGCAAATGCATCCTCACACCTACATACAGCTCACCCCACCTCCTCCTCTGTCAGGACTAGAAAGCACAAGGGGCTCTGCTCTGCCCACAGCAAAGGGCTGCAGGTTGTAGCAGCAAACCCAGGCTGTTAAAGTCCAACTCACAGCAGCCCCCTTGGACTCCCTGCATCCCTGTTTCTCTGCTGGAACCACCCTGCAGAGCAGCCTGTCTTGCCACTTGCAGCTATACCAGACTAGACCCTTCTCCATCTGGAAAAACCTCCCAGCAGAACAGCTCAGACCAAAGGCAGAGGAAGGAGATCGACTGTCTCCCAGCTTCCCATCACTCAGTTGTCAGGGATGTGCATTAAAAGTGCTTGCAGGGAAGTGAGTTTCATGGTGCCAGCCAAGCCGTGGATGCTCAGGGACCACTCTGGCAGCACCGTGTCTGTAGGTAGGATTTGGTGGAGCCTCAGCACCGTGGGAGCAGTCCCATCAAACTGCAACTCTTCTGCAGTGCTTCCAGCACCGGAGACGGGATCTGATCCCACTTCCCCTCCCAGGTGTTCTGTGCCTGGCTGCGAGGTGACCCCAGAAACTATGCATCAGGCTGTTTCACAGAGCGGCTAAGGAGGTGGAGGGCCCACACTGCCGGTGGTCCCCAGGTCAGTGGGCAGACCCTGTGCAGGTGGCAGTGAGGGGTATCGCTTACAGGAGGCAGGCACACAGGGCAATGCAGGGTTTGCTGCTCCTCTGCAGAGCCACTGCCACATGCAAGGGAAAAAAGGAAATGCGGGGAAAGAAAAGAAAAAAATCCCCACCAAAGGTATGATTTGCTCCAACTCCCCAGCTGGAACATTACCATCGCTATTGCAAGAGATCCCTGTCAGAGTTTTACAAAGAAAAACTACCAGGAGAAATACATAACCTTTTCTTAACATCAGCAGTTCAATTAACTAATGACAGCAAAGCATTCTCTAGTGTCACCAGCCCCACTCGCCGAGAGGTGGAGGCGAGGGGGACCATATTTATACAGCTGTGCCCGGCCTTTGGCTGGGGCTGGCTACTTACTTTTTATCTCTGGCAGGATCTCTCCTGCCTTTCTCACGCGTGCGCGTACACATGCTAGAAAGAAGAGAACTCCACTCTGCATGAGAAGGTTAACAAATACCAGACTGCCTCTAAAAATACCTCCCCAATCAATGCCGAGCGTAAGCCTGCCCAGAGTGCCAAAAGCTTCGAGAAAAGCCATTTGTTCCCTGCAGGATCTCCGCTTCCCGTCTACCCTCCAGACTGCCGGGAGCTCTGGGTATGTCCCGCCTGCCCAGGACATCCGCTTGTCCCCACCTGGCCATCTCTAGAAGCCCATCCCTCTCCTTCCACTCCCGCAAATGCTTCCATATTAAATCATTTGTCTGTGTCGATTGATTCAATATTGAGACGCAACTTGTAGCCACTTGTATCTAAATAGAATCTAAATTGTTATTACAGCTCCATAGTCGTGGCTTCTTAAGCGTCGCCCCTCGTCTTGCCAGCTCCGCTCTACTCTAATTGCCTTCAGTGCGCTGAACACATGAACGCGTACAATTTGCAGGGAAGAAATTATCATTGCATCTCCTCTCAGATCTTGCTAAATGCTGTTGTGTTTATTCATTCACCCTGCGATTGCTCCTGGGGCAGATAGCAGCAGGCAGGCTAATAACAGGCAGATAGCGCACACTTCTGATCATAGGCCAAGAGGAACATTTAAAAAAGAGGGAAACCCATCATTGCACGTGCTGCAGGGACAGCCACCGGCTCTCGGTGTCTGCGGTGACCCTGGAGCACTGGCTGGCTTCATCCCACTGGGGACAGCTGTTCCAGTGGCACAGGAATCCTCTCTCCCTCTGGACTGGGCATTGCATCAGCTACGATGGGCACTGGGTCCCGTCAGGCCAGGAAGGCTGTGATTTGTTCAGTGATGGGGAAGCTAGGGCAGGGAGAGTGGTGGAGGTGTCTGGGGTGAGAACTTCGGTGTGGGGAGTCCTGCTCCTGAGACATCTCTGCAAGGCAAATTATTCCCTGGGGCTGAGCCAGGGTAGCAGTCAGAATGGCCCTTCTAGGGGGAAGGCAGCAGAAACGCCAAAGGTGTCACCTCTGGGGAGCAGCTTTCTGGCACACTGTCCCTCCTGCCAGCGCTTGGCGAGCGCCCGCCATGCTGGGTAGCTCTGGCAACAGCCCCGGGAAAGGGGCACAGACCCAGGCTGGCCATAAATCACCCGCCGTGCGTGTATCCCTCGGCTCTGACCTCGGCAGGGCTGAGATTAATGGACTATCCGTTTAACCCCACTAGCCCTTAACTAGCCGTGAAGCTCAGGAACAGCTCACCAATGGCACCGGTGGGAACAGCCCCGCTCTGTGGGTGGCTGGGGCGGAGAGCTTGAAGAGACCCTCTTTTTTGAAGGAAAGCTGCCTGGGAAAGTCATTCTCCCTGAGCAGGGGGGAGCGGCCCTGCCACTTCACCCCTGTGCAGGACATTTTTCATAATTACAAGGAAGAGCTCAGTCGCAACGGCTCCACACAGCTGCAATTAATACCCTGCCCGCTGCTGGCTTTTGCAGCAAATCCCTGCTCCACCTTCCGTTAGAGAGATGAACGGAGACGAGGCACACTGGCAGCACCAGCTCTGTGCCAGGACACCAGGCAGATGAGTGGTGCCAGCATCGCCAAGGGGTTCCACAAAGGGCCCTGTGCATCTAGGGTGAAGGCATCTGGCTTTTGTGGGGACAATGGGAAGGAAATGCAGATGGCTTCCTCCCCATGCCCCAGCAGCAAGGGTTAGCTTGCCCTCCCACCACCCCATCCTCTCTGCTTGATGGCTGATCATCTGCTGTTGTTCAGCATCAGAGAGGGTGGGTTGGAATTTCCCAACAGTTTCGCTCCTGACTGCTCTGCCATCCCGGTGCTGGTCCCAGCAGCACCCAGCCCTAGGGTGCTTTCATACTGCAGAAGCAGTCTTTGCAGCAGACTAAAGCCCCCGAGGCAGAGCCAAGATGCCTTTGCGATTGCTGGCTCTAAAACCAGTGGTCAGGGCCTCAGCAGCAGTACCAGCCTTCAGACCCTCCCAGCACAACCCGCTGCCATTGTGCATTTTACAGCAGCAAAAAGGATGGGGGATCTGGCTGATATGTCCTCAGGCTCCCTCGCCAGTCCTGCGTGAGCTCTTGTCCCCGGGGCCGGGGACCAGGCTCCTGGCTCTGCCTTGCACTACAGTCTCCTTAAACAAGGAGCCCCAAGCATGGCTCCTGGTTTCTGCCACCATCAAGACGCCCGGTGTTACCCAATGCCATAAGAGGTACTGGAAACCGCAGGGGAGAGTACCAAGGCGTTCTGTTCATTTTCAGACTCAGCTCTCAGCCTTCTTACACCACCTGAAACCCCTTTGGGTTTCTGAGACAGTTGCTTTTTGGCTGCAGACAGCGAGGAGGTGAATGCAGCATCATCAGTGTCAGGATCCAGGTCCTGCTCCTGGAGGTGAGAAAGGCAGAGCTGCTTTCCTACTCTGCTCCACCTTCTTCCCCAGCCTTAGGAAGACCTGAAGGGTGATGGCCACCCAGCAGCATGACATTGCCAGGACCTGCCGGTGCCCACTCCCCTCGGTGTGAGCAAGGCTGGCCGGCTGAGGACAGGTGCGGGAGTCGGAGGTTCCCAGAACTGCGGCACTCACTCTTTCGATATTGTTATATGGGAAAATGGAGAGTAAATATGAGTGAATTCAATATTAACTGTGTGAGATAGGATGCCATATATTCACATGGTTAAGTAAAAGAAAGTAAATGGAAATCTTTATCACTATAGACTGCTGAATATTAATAGTTATTGTTTGAGTTGCTGCAGCGTGGAAAAGTCAATTATAACCTAAGTGTAAAAACGTCCTGAATTATAGATAAACTAGGCAAGGGAAGAAACGAATCTTTACCACATGGTACAAAAACCGCGATAAAAGAAGGAGTAAATGTGATAAGAACTTTAAAACAGTACCCGTCAAAATGCACTGAACGATTCTTTATATTAGTTAATGCTATATATAAACTGGAATATTGAAAGGGTTAAATGCCTGCATGTTAAACACTTGCTTTATTTGTGCAGCCTACACAGAGATATGGGCAACAGAGGGGAACTAACATGTTTGCACCTTCAGCGATGAAGCCTGAATTTTCCAAATAGCTCAACCCCCACATTGGGGCTGAGGTTTTCCAGCACCCTTTCCGGGATCAAAATACACGGTCAGGTTTCCTAGTGTTTCCAAGAACTGAGAGCTGAAGACATGAAGGCATATGCCTTGATGGTGGCTGCTTAGCCCCAAACACCTAGGGAGACCTTGCCCTTGGTCCCCACCTGAGAGCAGAGCATCATCCCTCTGTCTTGCAAAGGCAGATGCCTTTGGGGTACTTCCAGTCACTGATTCCCGGTGCAGGAGGTGAAACACCCCCTGCAGCCCCAGTCTCTCACGGTCACAGTCATGACATTGCTTCTGGCAGTGAGAAATTAGAATACACACCATAAGCACATTCCCAAAGACCTTGTGGAGGCCTGGAGGGAGCTCACTGTACCTTAAGTCCCTTCTTGACCAGGAAGTGACCCACATTTCTTGCATTTAATTTTAGAAGAGATGGATGGCTGTTCCTGGGAGATGACTCTGCTCCCTTTGGGGATGGCCTAAAGCTGGCTGAGGTCTGGCAAGGGAATGATGCGACACAGAGCTCTGAGAGGCATGCTGAGGGAGAGGGCTTGTCCTTCCCCACTCACCTCAGCACTGTTGTAGATATGAAAGTGATCCCTTGCAAGATGTCACCATCATTTTCTATGACAGCTCGCAGGCACAGGAGGAGGTCACACCTTCTTCAAATCTCTCCAGGTGTCCCCTCATCCCAGTTCACCCCACTGACAACAGTGGTCTTGGCTGGTGTCCTCCAGCCCCACAGCTATGTTGATCACTCTTCACATCTAAATTTTCATAGCCACAGGCAAACCTTTTGCCAGACTCACGAACTTAGAAGCTCGGATGGCTTTGTGGCAGGAGGTGACACGAGCCAGACAATTCCCAAGCCCTCAAAGGGCCACCATCCTTTTGCTGCCCCAAATTCAGGTTTCTAAGTCACATTAGCTCTGCACATCACCACTCCCAGGCAGTGCCAAGTGACCCGTTACAGCAGGAATAATAATAGCAGATTGCCAGGATGGGAAGGTTTGACCCGACACCGAAGGTGATGTGCTTACTCTTCAGTAATTAATCCATCCTGCTCCCACCCCTGGCTAACGCTGCATCATTATTTTGCAATCTGGATCTTTCAAACAAGTATCTCTGCAGTTCTCATTGGCATCGTTTATCCCTGGAGAGCAGTGCTGGACTTTATCGTATTGCCGTTTGCAGCTGAGAATGGCTTCCCTGAAGGAGAGGAAGCCAAGCAGGACGAGCCATCCCATCTTTGTGCTGGGACTTGCTGCGCTAATCCCAGTGGTAAATTACAGACTCTCTTGACTTCTCCATCCAGGGGTGCTGGGTGCCCGTCTGCACATCCCACCAGCAACCATGAGAGTCTCGAGGTCTTCTTGACTGAGGCAGAAATGAGGTGAAACCTTAGCTCTGGATGAAGCAAGCCAGAGCTGCGGCTGGTGGAAATGAGGAACATTCCTCCTGTTGGACTCAGCCCTGCTTTTTGAGAGCCTCCTGCAAGTGAGCAGCCAAGGCGACCAAGCCCTTGCTGTCCTCTCGTCACCATCCTCTGCTCAGATCTGCCTGCACATACCAAATTCCATTGCTGAGGTCGCACAACTATTTCTATTAGAAGCCATAATTAAGGTCAAAAATGATTTCTATTATAACTCTGCTTTACTCACTCAGAGCTTCTTGAAAAATTCTCATTTTGCTCTAATTTTTTCCATGCCCTGAGCCCAGAAGCAGACTGTGAGTTACTGTTTAAATTAAGCCTATTGAGGAGCATCTGAGAGATGCAAGAAGCACACTGTACTGCTCCTGCCACAGCTCTGGAAACAGCCTGCATCCTCAGACCAGCACCACGTCCCTCTCTGGAGCAGGGGCTTTGCTAGATCTGAGTGGAGGAGAAAGCTGATTAATATTAAGCTGATTAATATGGGACCATTGTTTAGAGATACCCCACAGAGTATTTATATTAATTCCACACTAGCACTGCGCTGTGACCCCGCACACCATGCCCACATGCGGATATTAGTGTAGCCTGAATATTAAAACCATTTCAAAATAATGAAATCTTGGCCACAGCCAAGATCAGAGCAGCACTGGCTGAGGGACCGAGTCCTCTGCCCATGCGGGGAGCTGACGTCTTTGCGCAGCCCAGTTAACTATCCACAGCCAACGGATGAACCAGCACAGAAACAATTTGGTCTCAAAGCAGCCGTCAGCATTTTGGTCTGGCAGATCACCCGCTGCAGGTCCTTCAGTGCTGTGGGGCAGGAGAAGAGCTGTAGGGACGTTACTGTCATCAGGAGCAGACATTTGGGGAGATCCTATCACATCTGCTCTCTTCGGGGACAGGAAGGTTGTTGCAATTAGTGTAATTTCCTTTAGGAATCTAAGAAAACAACAGTTCTCCAAATCTGCTGAAATTCCTACCCTTCCAGAAAGGCAGGTTAGCAGCAGCCAGCCGGCACCTCCAAACCAACTCTGCTCACAGACAGAATTTGTGACTCATTAAGGCAACAAATACAAAAAAGATCAATATCACCCTCTTGAACAACTCCAGGTACTATTGGTTCAGAAAAAATCATCTGATCTGAGCTGCAGGAGAGGAGAGACATGCTCTGGGACAAGACCCTGCAGGTATTCTGCTGATACCAGGCAGAGAATTGAAGATGAGCTGGTGTAAAGGTGCAAGGGTGTTTTTGGGAGGAGGTCTCTACTTCAAGGGTAATTTCTCCTCACAGAGAAGCTGCTCAAGGGTGTCAGAATGTGCACAGGGACCAGGAGCCGTGCAGGCTGCTCTTGTGTGCATTAATCGCCTCCGTCTGCTCGCCATACGGGCTGCCGTGGCCGGCCCCGGTGGGAAGAGGAAAGCTTTTGTTAGCCCAATGCACTTGGCAGTCGGGAGGGATCGCTGGAAAGCAAAGCAGGCACTTAAACAAGCCACGTCCTTCCATTATAATTAAAGCGAGACCCAGAAATCAAAGCTGTTATCTGCCTGCCCACACGACAGGCGAGATGCTGCCCTCGGTCACCGCCAAACCGGGGTCCGAGCCAACCTGTGGGCCTTCTGCCTGGGGAACTGCTATGGACAAGGGCCAGGGCTGCCGGTGAGCCCCCAGCACCAGCTGGTTTAATTTACAGATAACCTGTCTCCAGCACAGGAGAGTGGCTGCAGGGTGGAGAGAGACCTCAGGCTGTCAGAGATCAAGAATGACAAGCTCTCCCCTTTTTCCTCCCAAGACTTTGGACACCGGGTCACCTTCAGCTGGGAGGAAAGCTGGGCTTTTTGGCAGCAGTTCCCGAAATAAGAAGCATGAGTCTGGCCGCTCACGTGCTGCCTCGTCACCCCCCAGCAGCAGGACCATGGGACGAGCATGTGGGATGCGGCTGAGCTTTACCCAGCTGTGGATCAGCAGCAGTGGTCCAGCAGCTCAAGAGCAGCCTGGCAGCAAGTTTTCACCCTAATTGCCCTAAAAGTTGCATGTGTGAGCATTAGGTGAGGAGAAGGGGAATTTAGCAGGAAGGATCCCCTCTGCCCAGCATCCCAGGCCATCCCGGGGGTGTCAGCATAACATTATCCTCCCTGCTGGGCCAGGATGGCTCTTTGCACTGGGCTGGCGTCTCTGTGGCCACTGAGGAGAAGACCGGACTCGACAAGACCCTTCTCGTTAGATCAACATCTAATGGCCGCACTGGGGGGAACAGACAAGCTGGGGACAGAGAGGTGAAAGGGCAATGACTGATTCACAAACCACCCAGTCACCAGAACAAAATTCCCCTTCTAACAAGGCATGGAGCAAACAAATTATCTTTGTTGTTGGGAAATCTGTAAGCACTTATCGTTATAATTACCATCTGTGGTTTTGCCATTCAGGTAAAGTAGCAGCAGCAGCTCCGATATGGGTTAGGCTCAGCCCTGTGAGCTGCTAATCAAAACCAACCAGTTTGCCTTCAGGTTGAAGATGATGTCAAACTTGATTGAATGTCCACCTTTGATGGCTTTACCTGAGACCTAATAACATCTGTGTCCTACTCACAGTAGCTCTGAAAGGTGATACGTGTGGAAGAGTGAAGCTGCCTGCCATCCGCATCCAGAAAGGGAGCAATGAGCTCTGACCAAAACATCGCTGCTTCAGGAATCAATAAAACGCAAATTTATTTTATTTTTTTCTTTTTTTTTTTTAAAGTGTAAACAACAGAGACCAAAGCCCAAAGAGCCAGTCAGAAGATTTATATGCAGCTTAGTTCAAATTTCTGTAATCTATTTAAATTAATAGCCACGTCCCATGCTAAATTGCTTCCAGAAACTAACATCTTCCAGGTTACTTTATTCTTTGCAAGAGAAGCACAGAGGGAGACCTTGCAGTGGGCTCAGCAACATGGTGCAACTCATCCTCTGAGGGACAAAGTCCTGGTGTGCAAGGAGCTTGGACATGGCAGTGAGATGGATAGGTCCCACTTAGCCGCTGCCCAGCACCTCTCTGTAGAGAAATGCACTAGGAAAGATTTGGGGTTGCTGTAACCTATTATTTGCTGTGCTTGGTTGGAGCAGACCTTGTCTGCTCCATGTCCAGTTGAGAGCAGCAGCTGGCAGCACGAGGAAGCCTGGTCCCCACCAAAGAGGCTCTCCTCACCCTACCACATGCTCCAACACTCTCTGGGCTTGCCCAACATTTTCCATTTTAATATCTTCCCTCAATTCCTTATAGCTGTGCCAGCATTTAGCTGGAGTTTTCAAAAATAAGAAAATCTCCTGGAGCTGGGGGCACAACACAGGCCAGGAAGATTTCAGCCAATGTACTAAATGAAGTCCTGAAAACGAGATGGCCAAATTGAAAAATTCTTGCAGCCGCTTCAAGGAGAAGCTCGAATGCCTCTGCCTTTGTGGTGGAGAGCTGAATTTCCCCGGGGTGCTTCAGCAATTTTCCCAGTGATAATTCTTCCAAGTTGTGCAATATTTTAAGCTTCTGAAACTCCTGGGTCACCCGTGCTGAGCAACGAGCTTGCGTTTGCTGACTGGTAACTTGGTGGATTTATCCAAGCCCCAAACTGGGGATGTGGGGGGTAGCTGAGCTCTCTCTGCGCTTGCACTTTGCAGTGACCAAGTGGACTCACACTGCCTCATGCAAACAAGTCCATCCCAGGCAGGGACTGAAGGGAGAGGAAAACTGCACAGGAGCAAAGGGAAAGGGAGGAATGTGCTGAAAGAGGGCCCAGGGAGGGCTTGGGCTCAGCAATGGAAGGCAGGCGGGGGCAGGAAGGGTGCTGCAGAAGTGTTCAGGCTGGATCACAGGATCCTCAGCCTCCTGCAGTAAGAAGGCAAAGCCATTTGTCAAACATCACCTCTTATTGGTACTAGAACGAAATGTTTAACTCTCTGTGGTGAAATGTCTGGTGTTAGCACGTACACCTTGCACATATTGGACCAGCATCAGACTACTAAAATCAGAAACAGGACCCAACTTTCACTCCATGCCTGTAAGCTCTTGGGAAGGAAGGTGATCATAACACAAAGAATTTCAAAAGGCAGAAGACTACTCCTCCTTCTCTCCAACACACATTTGGTATCTCCACACAAAACTCCACCTGAGCGGGATTTGATTTTAGCTCATTCTCTCTACCACATCCCACTTCTGGCAGAAACCAAACCCTGGGAACGAAAGCCCCAAAAGCTGAAAGCAGGAAAATCTCCTGGAAACCATTACACAACCCAGCACTGTTGCAACACGTCTGAGGTACAATAAACAAGGTGCTCGACATACCAGCAATACCATCGCTCTGCCCTGCGTCACTGCCACCCACTTGAAGGAGACTTTTCTTGTCTGTCCCTAAAACTCTTCTGAGCCTCAAGAGCCAGGCTGAAATCCTGCCCCAGTGTTATCCTAGTCACCCAGCCCCAAGGAATCACTGTCCCCAGAGGGAGGTAACGGCTCTTGGAAAATAGCATTGTATGAATTTCTTTTATAGCATAACCTGCTCACCTGGGCGAGATGTCTGCCAAGGTTTCACTGAGATGATTTCCGTCTGCAAGTGTAGTAACTGTTCTTATTGCAAATGGTAAAAGAACCTCCCCTGCACCTTCCCTGTTTCAGGGAGCATGGAGCCATGCCACAGCACCTGCAAAACCCTGTGTCCAACAACATCCCTCTCCCTACAGCCCAGAAGTCAACACCATGAGTACAAATCAACTTCTCACCAAGGACAGAGAGGTTACCCCCTCTTCCCAGCACAACTCCTCTAAATAAACCATGTCCCACAAATTATCATCTGAGGATAATATTTTAACCACAGACTATTATTATTTATCCTTTATAAAAGCAGGCAGGTGCAGGAGACACTTCATACTGAGTCATGACTGTGTAAGTTATGGACAGGGTGCTTAGTGGCACCAAGAATTGCCGTTACTCTTTGCTTCAGCATTACCTGGAGATCTTCTGCAGAGAAACTCACCAGTTTCTCTGTGCTCCCTCCACACCAGCCTTTTAACAAACCTTTCTGTCAGGCACACCTTCTCCTCCTTTTTACCAGTGGCCTCTGGAAGGAGCTCCCTGGCACCACCCATTCCCCAGCTTTAGTGGCCACCAGTGTTGTCTTAAACACGGTCACTCTCCAGGAGCGATCAGGTCCCTGTGCCCCCCAAGGAATAAGTATCTCACAGGCAACAGCCTGGCAGCTTCGCAGTCCTCGTTCAGGCACTACCATCCCTGGGGTTGGGGGATACTGCCAGCACCCCAAACCAAATGTGCACTGAGAGGGCTGGCCACTGCCTCCAACCCCCCCCCCCAAGACTGGATGGGGAAGCAGCCTCTGGTCACCTCAGCTGAGGCAAAGAAGGTTAGACAGATGCTTCAGCACCCGGCCCATTGCTGTTATTGATTCACTGAAGGAGAGGCTGTTTTGGGGACAGGCTGATGGATGGATGGAGAGCGTGGTCTGGCACCCAGCCCCACGCTGGTCAGCATCACAGCCCCTCTTCCACAGCCCCAGCCACCGGCAAGTGTGTTCCTGGAAATATTTGTAAAATGTAGTCAACTCTTTTAATAACTCCCACATGACATGCTTAAAAAAAGCAAACCCCAACGGAGTGTCAATGTTTCCCTCAAACTAATATCACGCTAATGCCGAGCAGCAGTGAGAAGCTGCAGAAGGCGGGTTTATAGCAGAAGCACGAGGTGAACCACCAAACTCCCTGGGTTTTGGTCTCAGCTCTGCTGCAGACTCGTGCACCACGACCACCCTGTGCTTCAGTTTCCCCAACTGAAACAGGTGGAGAAGAGAGTCCAGAAAGTGTGACCATACCCACCAAGATCTGGTGGAGGGATGTACAAGGAAAGAGCGTGTTATGGCTGAGCTATCCAGGGATGTCTGCAAGCCCAAGCAAAAGCCCCACTGGCAGCGAGGTGTCTGGGAAAACCCCAGTCATATCGTTCATGGGGCCTGTCCTTGGTCAGAGTGTGGTGCCTTGCAAGGGAATGGTAGAATCCACAGAAAGCTGTCTTGAGTGATAATTACTAGTGCCTGTGCCTGGCCCAGGAACCAGCAAGGAGAGCTATTTCAGTCTCCTTTATCAGTCTGGAGAAATGACATGAACAGCAAGGTCCCATTCATGGTTCCCCCAGCCTCATCACTACTGTTCCTCCAGCAGCAGCCCTGGGAGGATCAGCTCTGTCTGATTCTTTTCCAATCCACACAGCATCCCTGCCTGCCTTGAAGGACTGGGGAGGGAGGCGCAGAAGCCAGAGGACCCCCAGTCGAGATCATCCCAACAGGCTTGGCCCATCTTGCAGACATTTGCCCCACTGAGCAACCCAGGGGATAAGGTCCGATCCCCAAATAAGTCTCTTCATCAGGAAGCAATGAGAGAAAGGCTTGTACGCTCTGACAGACCCTACCATGTCTGTGAGCATCAATCTGCTCAGCTCAGCCTCTGACACTGGGTGTCAAAACCCTCATACTGCAAACACTGCCACCCCCCTTTCCCCCCACCCTGAGTCATTTCACATCACGCATCTCCTTCCACACTATCGCACTGGCATGAGCCACTTCAGCCCCTTTGCTAAAAGCATCCAGAGGAGAGGTCAGTGCAGCTGACAGCTCTGGGATGGAGCGAGACAGACTCATGTCTTTCACACCACCGATGTCCCAGCTTCTACAGGGTTATGACCATGCAGCCCCAGGATGGTGCAGTTGCACCCTGCCACAGAGGCTTTCACCGGCCCAAGGAGCATTTACCTTCGGCAATGTGATGGCTCAGCTGGACTTCTAGACCCCAAGATTTGGACAGCTGACAACTCATATTCAGGAATGCCCATACTTTGATTTTTCCAATATTTTGGTACTGGAAAGCAAACACATCTGATGTGGAGTCATTAATATGTAATAAACGCAACCTCACCACAGTGCTTTGACAACTGCAGTTTTTCAGAAAAGAATGACTCTTCTGAACAGATTTTAAACCCAAACAAGCTTTTTCCTGGCAGCTGCCAGAAACAGGGGTTTTAGGAGTTTTCACTGCCTTGCCTTCATGAGTCTGGCCTTTGCCACGGAACTATCTGCCTTCAAAACTCTACAAAAGCACAATCGAGTCTTGCAGGGCTTGGGGGACATGGCCAGGATGCTGGGAGCATGCAGGTGGGTGAGCTGGGTCAGAGGGTCATCCCACAGCTCCTTAGGTGGACCAAAGACCTTGTGAAAAAGGATCCCGCAGCACTAACCGAGAAGGGTGGCACTGTCTCCTAGGCTGGGGATCCCATGGGTTTGTGCTTGGGATGCTGCTGCAGGATTGGATTTTTATTCTTTGGTTGTTGGTTTGGGGTTTTTTTAATTCAGAGTTCTGGTTTTAGTCTGCAGGCTGACATGAGTTTTCGGCGCAGACATGAGGCAACGCAGCTCTTCCCGCATCAGCTCACACCTGCTTCGCAAAGCTGCTCTCCATCCAACACACACAGCCTGTTTGCAAGCTATGCGTATGTTTGCGTAACCTCAGGGTTTTTTGGCCGGAAACCAGGCTTTGGGGAGGATTTCTCAGGCTTTCAAAATCCATTGTGGTGCCTGGGCCGTGAGTACGTGTGCTCTAACCGCACAACGTGACGGGCAGGGGGAAGGAGCAACTGACGCAGGAGGGAAAGATGGGTCCATCCAAGTTGCAAAAGCAGTCTTTTTGGGATCACACCTCACATTTTTTCCCTCCCCGGAGATATTTTCTTTCAAATATAATAAAAAGGTATTGGATGTTTTTTCAAAGATGCCCAGGAGAGCGAGCAGAAGGAAAGCCAGCCGGCACCGTGGCCCTGCAGATAACTGATTGCTTTGCTCATTTTGGTCTGACCCAGAACAAATATGTTTCATTTTTCCAATGAGCTGGTAAAAAAATACAGTTCCCTTATTTCTAGTTTACTTAGAGGTTGAGGTGCCTTTTTTTTTTTTTTCTTTTATTCCCTTTTAAATGTAGGGCAATTTTCAGAACAAAAGGGCAAAATAGGGAATTGAAAAACCGCTTCTTAGGGTTTTCTTATTCTTGTCAATACAATTTGCCCCGCTCAGCCTGATTTCACAAATCATTTCAGTCACCTTGAAGCACCTTTTCCTTTGGCCCTTTCACTGCTTGCCACAGAAATCCTGCCCAGCTGCAATCCTCAATGCACCCCAGTCAGGATGTGACCAGAACCCCAGCACCAGCCCCTCTGGCACAGGATGTGGCCAGCAGCACAGCACTCCAGTCTGCACCGGGATCCCGCCGGCTGCTCAGCTCGACGCCGTTTCCCTAGCGAAAGACGCTTCAGACTAAAGCCGAGACGTGGTTTGCCAAAATATTTGACAACATGAAGCGCTGTTTGGCTATGCTCCAGAAGCCCCATTTGAAAAGTGAAATTCAGCGTGCTCCAGCCTGGGAAGCCATTCCCATGCAGCCAGGGAGGGTAATGGCAGCGTCCGGGGATGGAGATGTGGCAGAGGACCTCCTTGTTTCAGCCATGTGGACGAAGAGCATCCCTGCAGCCCCCAGAGCCATGGGAGGCAGGCTGCACCTCTCCTGCCCAAATCACAGGTCAAGGTGCTACTAGCACCCAAGCTTCCTCTGGCAGGGCAATAATAACTTGCCTGAGACAGGGCATGGCTCCAGGGCAGACTGTCCTCCTCCAGCACGGCTCTGGGCTGCAAATCCATCTCAACAGGGCTACTGCTGGTTGCCATGCCCTGCTGGCTCTGCCACAGCCTGCAGCTGAGACTCCAGGCTGGGCAAACAAGCCCTTGCCAGACACCAATATTTTTCCCTGCTTGCAGGTGGCTCAGGAGGGTTGTGCCAGGCTGTCAAACAGTCTTAGCATCTTTGGCTGGTCCCTGTTTCGGAGCTGTGCATCACAGGCCCTCCTTGCTGTGACTTTCATGGGATGCCTGCCTGCTGAAAGTGGTGTCTCAGACAAGGAGTGGAGCACGCAGGCAGCTCTATGGGGCAGGAAAACCCCCTCATGTCCCTAGAAAGGGTAGAAGCAGCTCAAAGCCCCTGTGGCACCAAGGCAGGAGGAAGGCCAGGACACCGCCACACTGCTGCTTTCGTTTGTATGTTGGTTAGGATTTAGCACTGGGTAAATCTATCTCATGGACCTCATCTTTCTCCCTGCACCATAAAGTGCTGAGCACACATCAGGGTGCTGTAAAACTAACTCATAATAAAAAATAAGGTCTTCCAGGATGAAAGACTAACCCATTACCCTTAACACAGGGAGAGATGCTCTATAGGTAAGTGATATTTTTGGGAGGCATCCCTGCCTTACCCACACTTTCTCCTCTTGTCCTTGCTGTGTGAGGTGTTGTGGACACCTTGGGTGCTCACTCACCTTTGCTCAGGCTGTTATCCCTCTGTCATCCCTCGTGGGATGCCCAGAGCTGCACCAACTGCTTGGAGACATGCTGCCCACGGCCCTCCCACTCATCCCCCGGACTCCTCTCTCAGAGTGCCCAGGGTTTGTTTGTCTGCAACCCAAACGGTCCAGCCTTCATTTGCATCACTTCACCTTTGTGTCAGAAAAAGAATAACAGAATTAAAGAGCAAAACACTGCACTAAATACAAATCTAAAAGCATTGAGCAGCATCCTCGGCAGCAGCAACACATGTCCAAGAATTCCAAATCCCAGCTCAGAAAGACGGCACTTCTGGAAAGGGGCAGCAGAAGAGAGGAAACTCTTCTTTGAGATCCATGAAGCATAAGTCCCTGATTTGAGCTAAGTAGAAGAGCATTAAGATGAGGAAAAAAAAAAAGCCCACCCTTTTGCCAGTATGCTTATATTCATGAAAAGAATAAATATCTGGAAGGAGAGTGGTTGTTATTGCCGGAATAACACAATCACAAAGGAACACACCACAAATAATTACACTGGAACTAAGAGGTATGGATGCTCACTCTGTACGCAATTAGGCACAGCTCTGAGTCAGGGAAACACATTTTTCTAGAAACATTGTGCTCCTCTGTAGCACAGAAACCACCTCCTGGACAGCAGGATAAAGTTTAAAAAAAAAAATAAAATAAAAAGGAAAGAAAAAAGGGAACAGAAATCTGCAGTATCATAACAGAAATCACAGATCAATGCATTTGCCCTAGGAAATGAACAGATACAAATCAGGACTTGGCAGCTAAAGGAATCTCCCAAACAAAGCAGAAACAGCTCAAAAAGGAAGGAACAAAACCAAGAGGGAGAGGAAGGGAAGGGAAGAGAGAGCGGGCTCTGGAGCAGACACCATCAATCTACACATGTGGAGAAGGAGTCAGCAGTGGTACCTGCCTCCCAACAAGCAAAGGCTGCACATGTAAAGAGGGAGGACAAACAGCCCTGAGAAAATACAGATGATTTGCTTCCAAGGGCTTTTTCTTGCCAGAATTTACAGGCCTGCAGTTCTCAGTTAATAGATGGAGCTCCCCTCAGAGCTTCTAATGGAAGAGGCTGAAATGAAAACCACCCGCTCCCTGAGGGAGAAGGGGGGTCAGATCCAACAGCCTGTGTGAATGTGTTCTGCATCATCTCTGCCGGGACAGACCCCTGGACACCTCATCACACGCCCTGAGATAACGAGCTATGTGGAAGTGGGAATGTGGATTTTTAAATTAAAAAAGAAGAAGGAACTGCCTAGCACAAAGGGATCATCACCAGAAGAGTGCGGGGGGAAATCCCAGCCTCCTGGAGGAGCCTCAGGCGTGTCGGGGTTTTCCTCTTCCCCCCGGGGACATCTCCTGCCTGACCGCTGGTGAACCCCATGGGATTTCGGTGCCTCATCTGCCTGCAGGGTGGAGAGGATAAATCCATTAAATCTGTGCAGGAGGCTGCCTTGCCACAATATGGAGCAGCACACGCTGCAATTCACCCGAGGCTTTAGCCTTCCAGCTTTTGCCTTCCAGCTCCACTCCTCAGCAAAGAAGTTTCGCTGACTGTATTAAAAGAAGGGGGAAGAAAAAAAAGGAAATAAATCTATTGGCACAGAGAGCTGCTCACATTTCACTTCGGTTCCCACTGAAATGATACAGGCAGGGCAGATCTCTTCCCCACCAGCCACACTCCCCAGGAGGATGCTGTGCCAGGTGGACAGTAGGACCTGGCGCCAGTGGCCAGCGAGCACCGTGATTATCATAGAATCATGGAATCACTATGGTTGGAAAGGACCTCTAGGATCATCTAGTCCAACCTTCATCCCAGCATCCCTAACCCCTAGACCATAGCCTCAAGTGCTATATCTACTTGTTTTTTAAACACCTCCAGGGATGGTGACTCCACCACCTCCCTGGGCAGCTCATTCCAGCACCTAACCACTCTCTCAGGAAAGAATTTCTTCCTAATATCCAATCTAAACCTCCCCTGGCTTGCCACAGCTTAGCACGATCTGGCCATCTGGAGGAGGCAACCATGGCCAGTGGCTACCCCAAACATGCTGTAATCAATAGCTCTACTCAGAGACACGCTCCCAGACATGCATAGGCTGGCAGGCAGCAAATGACACGATGGTACAAAAAGGGACCCCAATTGCTATTAAACACAACAGGCAGCAAACTCCTCCATTGATATTCTGAACACACAACCTAACTCCCGCCATAAATCACTCCCGATAACACAGAGAATACAACCTTTGCAGAATTGGCGAGGTGTCACACAGCTCCACAGGCAGCGTTAAATGCAAACTGTTTAATTAAGAGGATTACATATTTGCAGTTCCTCTGCATATGTCCCACATTTTCAGCCTGTTCTCAAACATTTGAGGCACGATGTGACAGACCCCCAGCACTGAATAGGGCACTGATGGATAAGAAGAGGTGATGAAAAAACGAGGCATCACAGAGGAGCTAGGAAACTAAAAGCAGAGCAGAGCCCAACTGGTCCATGGGCCAGGCTGCAACACCAGCCTAAAAAGTCTGCAAACAGGACATAGAGAGACTCATCGTGGCCCTTGCAAGCTCCCCGTTTGCACATTCAGCCTCTCCTATTGCCTATAGCCCTTCTAACCCCCATGGCCTGTCCTCACTCCTTTGGTACCTAACGGGCAGCCAAGCTGGAGAGGGGAAGGGGACCAGGACAAAATGATCCTGTGCTTGGCTCACAGGGGATAAGGTAGCTGTAAAGGTGATTATCTGCCAGGCCAAAGGAAGGTGAGCTCCCTTTGAATTGGGAATATACAGTGTGGTGTCACTGGGAAAGACCAAGCGTAACTCAGGAGCAAAAGCGTCTCGCAGGACCCGAGGGTACAGCGTACAGTAGAAAGGCACATGCAACCATATACATATATAGTATGGTGTGTGCATATTTAATATATTTGCTTGGCAGATGGAATAACTTTGTTAACAGACTATTTAAATTCCTGAGGGGGTACCTGTAACTATTAGAAATTGATTTTATGAGCCTGTTATACAAACATTACACTTCAAGGTCTAAAGCATATTGAAATTCTTCCTGTTCTCTTTCAAACAGATGGTGCTAGGAATTTTTCTGAACCTACTCATATCCATAAATACTACCCACCAATCCCTTCCGCAAGACAGAAACGATCCTAATTAGAACGGTGAGCCCTCACCATCTTTTCTTCATCACAGAGTTACTATAAAAATGCTCCAGAATAGGATGTTTTTGGCAAACACCTCCTCAGGCGAGTGACTGTGAGTATTCTTCTATGTTTGTCATGATTAGACAGAATAAAAAGGCTTTGGTGCCATTCATGTGCCCTGGAAGTGAGACAGAGTAAGTGCATGGGATGGTGGCAAGAGGAGGCAGCAGTATCCCAAGCTGCGGGTAGCAGATGGTTAGGGCAGGGTAAGGATGAGGATGCAATGCCAGCAGGATCATACCTCCAACCTCAGGTTCAGTAACACACCCAGATCTTCAGAGCACACCAAACTGCGGAGGAATTAATGTCAAGGGCTGGGGGTTGTAGGGGGGAAATCCCTTACAACAGATTAAAGAGCTTGAAGGATTGATTTCTAAGGAAAAATTAAAAAAGCTCAATCTTTCAGGGTTGACTAGGTAGGCATCAGCCAGGAGCAGGCATTAGGGTGGGGGAGCTCGATTGGAAGCCCCACATGCCCAGAGAATTTGCACACCTCTAGAAGATGCCTCTCAGGAGCAAAGCGATCAGAGGCATGTTAGCAGTGTAAATACAGCTCTGAGCTCCTTTGGGTACCACCCGCTTGTATCTGTGGCTGGCTCTGTGGGTGTTCAACCAGAAATGAAATTTTGATCACCAAGAGATCTTTCAGGGCCAGCAACAGATTCACTTAATGAAGCAGCCAGATTTGTTGCAGGATGAAATTAATTTTGTTCTGGGTAGAAGTGGAGGTAGTTGAGGGAGACAAGGGCTCCTATTCAGGGGAGAGAAACAATACACGGTGTGATAAGGTGCCCAGCCTTGCAGCGTGAATAGCAAACGCTACAGCTCAGATAGGCCACCGGATATTTTTTTTACTATACTGCCATTCATGAACAACCCTGAGCTCAAATACGGTCATAAAGAGCATTCACTGAATGGAAAAAAATCATTAAAAATTGTGGTCTCTTCCTGGACAACTCAGTAACAGAAAGTGCCAGCTACATTTGTTGAATAAATTGCTTGCAGGGAATAGTTTTTACTAGCTCTAAATGGGATGAAATTAAGCGTAGGGGAATGAATGCCAAGTACCACATAACTATTCCTGGGTGTGAGAGGTACAAGGCAGGGAGCAGCCTCTCCAGGCAGGCCTCAACAAAAAGCCATGTCCAGGCCCCCTGGTCCCCAGCCCTTCAGGGCACCCCACAGATTTGGGGCTGCTTGGTCTGAATTTGGCACTTCCAGGTCTCATCAGCAGAGGGCAGGGGCCAGCCACAGAGCCAGAGACTGGGGCCACCAAGCTGGGCAGGAGTGTAAGAGATTTTGGGGTTCCGTGGGTGCCCCTCAACAGCCCAGTAGCAGGTTTTGCCACGTGTCTCCTCACCAATCCCAACTCAGTGTGGAGATTGCAGTGGATTGCTTGGATTTTGGAAGATGGGGGATTTCATGTACACGAGAGAGGAGCAGAGCTTGGAGGAATAATTCCACCCTTATTCCTCTTTTGACTACCTCAACAAGTCCTGATGTTTTCACTGCTACTCAGCTGCGGCAGCAATTCCCAGGCTTTGTTTTTGGTCTATCCTCAGCACTGCCTCCCAACCCATTCCCTGCCCTGAGCCCAAGCATTGCCCAGGAAAGCATCACATCACCAAGAGCAGAGGCAGGCCTGGCACCAACAACACGTAAAGCTTTCCAAACAGATATTTTCTAGGTCTTAAGGGAAGAGGGTCTGATTAAAGAAGAGAAAAAGCAAAATTCCCAATTTCCTTATTCCATCTACTGTCTTGTTTGGTCAGCTCAAAGCAGGAGCTGTTGCAGGTTGAGGGCTGGTCCTGGAGAGCAGACACTATGGCTATTTTATAAACACCACCCTCCATAAAGGAGGTAGCAATTTTTTTGCCTTTAATAGCCACTAAGGCACAGAGCAGGATGCCTGCAGAGTCCCCAGCACCCTGAGCAGGGACTCCTAGCACAGCCAGTGACCCAGCAGCTCTCCAGCCTGTGCCCACACTTTCACAGCCAAACCCCAGCCCCATCAGCACCTCCAGGGCAAGATCACATTAAGTGAGACACCTACAGGGATTCCCTGGGCTTTGGCCCCTGCGTGAAATGCATCTGTGCAGCTCACAAGGAGCAACCTGGTGAACAGAAGATCTTGTCATGCCCCTGGGGCAAAGGTGCAGAGCAAATTGCCATAAACAGGAGATGGTAAAGCAACCCAGCAGCAGCAAAGAAAGACAGCATCGTTCTTGGCTGAATGCACAAACTCATTGTGCCACAGAGCAGGCAGGTGACAAATCCTCGCCAGACAGACCAGGGCTGACATAGATGTCCAGGCATCCCGTCCATGCCAGGGAGGGAGGCTCAACAAGGCAACCCGCAAGTCAGTCCTAACTTTCTCAAGATCTGAGGGCAAGAGGAATGCAGCAGCCCTGACCTGGTCCCATCCTGCTCTCCCTCGACAGTTTGTGAGCACAGGGATTGAGAGACCCTTAGGAAGCAGTTGGGGGAGGATGGTTGCAGTTGAGTGTCAGAAGACCCTCAGGCAACAGCTCATTTTGAGTCATCTGGGGCTTTTTGACCTGGCTGCCTCTCAGGGCCATGGAATATCTTGAGGGGTCTAAATGGACCCACACAGCTCCACTAGCCAAGGTAAGGAATTGGACAGTTGAAGAGCTTCAAAGAGCATCTCAGATGCCCTTGACGTAACGACTTCAGTGACTTCACATCCAACAAGCACATCCCTTTCCAAAACCAATCCACCAGCAGTCTCATCAGGCCCCTGCTGCCACAACCAGATTAAAATCAGGCTGGAATTGTGAGTCTCACTGTCTACGTCCAAATCTTGCTTCTTCCTTGGATGGGATAAGACCTTGCAGCAGAAAGTTCCTACCTGCAGCCACCTCCAGATGTCTCTTTGCCAAGATCACCCCACAGCTGGGGAATGCCAATGGGAGGTACTGTGCAAACCCAGAGTAAAAGCACAGCTCTGGGCCCAAAAAGCTTCCCAGGAACTGGGATAGATGTCAGGGTACATGCTGTGCAGGAGGTCATGGAGCTAAAGACAGCACCCGGGCTCTTGCTTATCAGCCCCGTAGCACAGGAAGCCGAGCATGGAACATCACCCTGCTACGGCAATTACAGAATCAGCCAAACAGTTAAGGAGGCTGGAGGGTTTGATTTAAATAAATAATAATAATTTAGCTTCCAAATTGCTCCCACATTGAGGTGCTCCAGGCTTTGAGCAAGGCAATAAAAGCCATCTCTAAAAAAAACACAACAAAATGCACTCTAAAATGTTATCAGAAAAAGACTACTCATTAAAATAAACAATTAAAACAAATTAGAAGGGCTCTACTGACACAGAGGGGGAGGAAGAGCATCCAAACGAGGAAAATTGTCTGGTAATTTTTAGTTACTGATAAGTAAAATAATGGTCTCATTTAGTACTGATTACCTAGAATTATTTAATTTTACTTCAAATTATTCAATTTTTGGTTGAAGTTACCTAGTAATTTTTAATTACCGATCCATAATGCAATGACAAATGACTCTTATTTACCTCTGTCTGCACAGAAGCATGCAAGAAATCAATAGGCATTTCTGGCAAATTATCAAGCGACTTGGTGAAAAGATAGGAACATTTTTGCATTAGTGGGAATTGCCGAGCCTCAGGGCCAGGCACAGGATGAGGGAGGAGAAGCCCGAGCAGCTCTAAGGCAGGCAGGGAGACCCAGAGCACCCGCCTGAAGAGGAGGCTTTCAGGAAGTGATGGGGTCAAAGCCGGGAAAAGGCAAACCCATCCCACAGCACTCAGGAAAGCAACGTTCAGACCATTTTTAGCAGAGAGCAGGCTCAGCCACAGACTCTTGGCTGCCTCATTGATTTTTTTTTTTTTTTCCTCTCCTAATGGAAACAACCTGCAGGAGTGAAAATATTTGCAAACTGCTCAGGTCAAAGGAGGGATCAGCAATAACAACAGGGGTGGAGGGGAAGCTCTTCCAGGGCAGGGTTGTGCTGTGCCCCTCTCCCAGCATTTCTAAGGATGTTTTCTTTTCCCTGGGTACACTGCTTATCCTTTTTTTTTTTTTTCATCCTCAAGCAAGAGCATTCCCCAGGTACTTGCTCTACAACTTGTTAAAGAGATGAGGGTGGAAAGGGTAAGAGAAACAGGAATCGGCTCTGTCCTTAACCTGTGCACAGCTCCAAATGACCAAAATTCACCTCACGGCATCTACCAAAGTGCTCATGCCTCATGGCAGAGCCAGGACTTCTCAGGCAATGTACTGAGGCAGGATTAGAGCTCAAAATGATCTTGATAAATCAGAGATAGAGCCAGGAAAAACAGGAGAGTGTTCACCAACACATGCACAATGTTCAACAAGCAAATACAGGGCAGGAGGAGGAAGCCTAAATAAATACAGGGAGAAGCTGGCAAAGTAGCTGCAGGAGTATTGTATTGCAGAAAAAAAAAATATTGAAAAGGAGCATTGTTGCTAGATATAAAAAGAACATCTCAACTCAAGCACCCTCCCCTGTCCTGCCAGTCTTGCCTGTGAATATGCCCTGTTTTGGGTGCTGCTGTGGAATAGAGGTGGGAAACAAACAGTGAGAGCATGGCCAAGGACAGCAAGACTTGCCAGAGGCCTGCAAAGCCATTCAGAGCAGCTGCCCAGTCAGGGTGCTTCACCCTCCAGGGAAGGAGGCAAAAGGCAGATAACCTGGCTCCTCAGGTAAAGAGATGCTGCAGGGAGGGACCTATCTGCACTGAGCAGGAAACAACAGGCTGAAGGTGCAGGGAGGAAAAACTCAGTTTGGATTCAATGCTCTCAGCTCTAAAGCCCATCAGGAGTACCATCTCCATCGTGGATGGGCCAAGAAACCTCCAGCAAATGCAGCCAGGGCTGAGCTGGTCCTGCCTCAGTGCTGGGCTGGAGCCTTGGCAGTTACTGCTGCCACACAGGCAGCTGGGGAGGGGATGAGATGTATTCACTTTTGCCACCCCATGGTCACATTCAGATCCATCTTTGTCTTGCCCAATGCCACGGGAAGAGATATGTCACTGGAGTGTTTTCAGCAGTCACTGCTATAATTTTTAAATATTTTTTTTTAAATGAAAGGAATTTCTGTGAAACACATGATAAAAATCTGTAGCTCTCCTTGCTGGTTTTCGGATGGAATTCCATGACTGTTCATACCGGATATACAATTCCAATCAGTGTACTGTCAGGAAAGGATTAGGATCTATGCCAAAACGTGTTCATCCTGGACAGGGCTATCCTGAGCTTCTGTGTGCTCCACCAGCCACTTTTGTACCTGCTGAAGGCCTGTCTCAGGAGCCAGCTGCTGGAATATCTCTGTTTGGGGCTTGGCTTGCGTCAGCATCCCGTGATGTGCCCCATGGAGGGTGCGGGCACATTCCTCAGTGATGCCTCCACATGCCCGGGCTGTGCCTGCCTCCCTCCTTCCCTGCAATACTCCTGTGCGTTGGTCAATGAGCCCTGAGGTGCTTGCTCTGTTCCTCTGCTTCACAATGGGGTCTTCAATGCTCCCTCCAACACTGATCCATACAGACCATCTAACATGCCAGGATTTTGCATACAGCAGAGGTCTCCGGGACCCTCTTCCAGCAGCTCTGCAGCACTGTCCCACCAAGTTTCCCAGTGGCAGCCTAAGCTGTTTAAGACATCCCGGCACATAGCTCGGTGTTCAGAAGTGATCAGTGCATCAAACTTGTCTTGGGCATGCGATGGTTGGCCCAGGGAGCACTATGCCAGGCTAAGCCAATACAGCAGTTCACATCTCATTAGCTTTGGGTGCCTCAGTGTAAAGGAGATATTGGAAATGGAGTCACAAGTGGAGGATTTTAAGCCATTGGGGGTTTTAGGAGTGTGGAGATAAAGTTGGATAAAAATGAGTAAGGTAGAGGCATTACCCACAGGGTCTTATCTGATCTGGCATCCAAACCTGCTATTGCCTCCACTTCCCTATCTTGAGGAGTTTTTTAAATGCGCACAGCTACAAATCACCCCCTTCCAGTTTAAGTGTCAAATTAAATCAAGACAAACGTTCCCCTGTTCCACATTTCCTTTGGTCCTTGGCTAAGCCCTGCAGCCCTTTCCCAAACCTCCACCTCCCACAACCTGGCAAAACCCCAAGCCTTTGCCTTGGGAGACATCTTCAGCCTGAACTTCCCATCCCTCTGGCATGCAGTGCTGCTCTACCGCCAGCCCCTCTTCTCAGCAAGAAAGTTGCTGAAGACTTTTTTGCAAAAGGAGGTTTACTGTTAAGTTCTTCCAGTCTCTAGATTTAAGCCTATTACCAGAAAATATCAGGCAAAACCAGAGCTCATCTTGGCATCCAGCTCACTCTGCATCAGGGATGGACACTTGTAGAAGCAACAGAGAAAGCTCTACCAGGATAGATGGCTAAATCCAAAGACAGAAAGCTAAGAACTGATAAGAAACTCATTTTTACACCAACACATGATTAATGCGTGGAACTTGCTGTTGTAAGGTACAAGGCAGAGAATTTTGTAAGATTTTAAAGAAGATCTGACATTTATGTGGCTAAAAAGTTTCTGTAGCTCCATGAGTCAAGGTAGATAAAAGGAAGATGCCTGGAGGGGAGATAAGGCCATGTGCTTCAGAGCATAAGCTAATGACTAATAGCAAAAGACAAAGAATAAAGCACCCCTGGGAGGCTGGGTTTTTCCTGTGTACCAGGTGTTTGCTTGTACCTTCTCTGAAGGTCCTGGCACATGTTACTGCAAGATCGGGTATGTGACGAGCTGCATCCCAGGCTTGCCCCAGGACAGCAACTCCCCTGTTCCTAAATTTCTGTGTTTTGTTTAGGTTTTAAATTAGACCCAGATCTCCTAAAGCCCTGAGAATCCTCTATCATTAATCGTCCTGACACACAACCTGGCCACATGCACTGGAAATCGTTGCTCAGGGATTGGCAGGGTTCCAGGCAGAGGGGACCAAGTGCTGACTCACAGGGGCCCCAGAGATGCTGACACCATGGGCAGGCACCAAGGATGCCAACTTAGCAGTGCCCTCTCCAGCCACCCTCCACTCAGCAATACACTGCCCAGAAAGATTTTGTCTGACCGAGAGTGCGGCACTGCTTGGACTCTGCCAGCTGCTGGAAGTACATGGGTGATGCTGGTAGAACAGATGGGCGCATCCCCAGCTAGACTAGACCTCATCTGCACACAGGAGATCACAGACTGCGTGTGCTCAAGTACCCTCATTTTAATGGTAGCTGCAAAGCTCAAGGCCAAGGTGCCACGGTTTAGGAAATACAGCAGTGACTCACGAGCCTCTCCTCCGTACCAGAGTTAGGAAAGATATCACTGATCCCAGGCTGCAGCCAAACCATATATGCAACTGCACAAACACACTCATGCGGGATACAGTGGCAATGGGGCTTTGGGTGCACTTGCAGCTACGTGCTCCTGCATCCCATCACCGTGCCCTCTCACCATGCAGTAGCACAGCCACACGTCCACCTCCCGCCTCTACCCAGAGTGCTGCTTCGCCACCTTCTCCTTTGAAACTCTTTGTGTCTCTGTATAGATGACCTGAGTTGTTGTTGGTCACGTTCTGGCACGTGCTTCGTGCCTTGGTCCAACATCTCTTACTTTTGCAAAGTTTACATTACGTCAGCATTCTGTCCTGCCTCCTGGCACTCAGAGCTTTCTTTGTACAGCTCCTGTCTTCCAAGATATGGATGTTTAGGTCCCAGGACCCATAGCTCTTCCCCTCCATCCTTGCATCACCACCACCCCAACATGTAGCTCTTGGGCCATTTACACCTTCTGGAGTCCTTACCTTTAGGTTTGAGGGTCCAAATGCTCGTTATCTCCAGACCATTGCTTGCATGCAGAAGTGGACCCCATCTTCGGGGCCAGCCTGTTGCTGGCTGCCTGGTGCAGTTCTGTGGGAGGCAGGACTGCTCTGTCGGCACAGCACCCAGGTGCTGCTGGCCACAGGGAAGGTCGCTCAGCTGTCAGGTGATCATGGAGATCAGAACACTAGAGGCTGCTGATTTCTTGCATTTTGCCTTAAAAATGCCCTTACCCCCCTACCTCAGATTACTGCCCTCTAAAAGCATCACAGTAGTTGTGTTTCTCCAAACTGAGCTGTAAAGGACCTAATGAGAGCTTTCCATTTCCACCCCAAAATGCTCATTACTGAGCCTCCCAGCTGGCAGACCTCCACCCACCTCCACCCATCACTCCCATACGCCCCTGAAAATATCTGTGGAGGGTCTGAGCTTTGGCCCCACAGGCCCTTACAGATCCCGCCTGAACTACACCAAGGCTCTGTCCTTAACCTGGCCCTTCCCCACAGCAAATATGCCAGAGCCTCTGCTGGCATCACTGAGCCCTTCTGGCCCTGTCTGGCCGTGATCTCATGTGCCCCTCTTCAGATCTCTCCAAAAACCCCCACTGCCAAGTGTCTTTGCTCAGACCCATTGTATTCTTTGCCCTCGTAAGCCACAGCCACCCCTCCACACCCACTTTTCCACTGTAGTGGGTTAACCCCCCATGCAACCCCATGGCAGAGACTGGGTTTCCACCCCATGAGTACAGGCCCTCTCCTCCTGCCCAGCTCTACCAACCCAGCCACAGCTCCTCCAGCTGTAGCTCCCTCCCTTAGCACCAAGGGTGCTGCCCCCACCTTGCATATCCCCATCCCTGACAGGGTTGGTCCCTCCCAAGCCCCCCTGGGGCAGGAGGCAGGTTCAGCTGCAGCACTCCTCTTCTAGACAAAACCATAATGCCCTGATCTCCTCCTCCCCATGCTCCCCCCGTGCGCTTGTTTGTGTCTCTTGCAGCAACAGTCTGTCATTTACTGACAGCACTTCAGCCTCTCTAATTTGGGGCCAGGAGATCTCTGGGGAAAGATCGCTCTTTTAATTACATATTTACACAGCACCCAGCAGGTTCAGTCAGGGCATCTGGGCGCACGCAGCCCCCTCAAGAGCCCGGTGGATACCGGCTCCACTTCACGCTTGCCTTAATGCATCAATTGAACAGCCACAGCCTAGCACCCAGCCCACCTTGTCGAGAGTTACAAGCAGAAGAGAAGGATGAGACCCTAAAATAAACTCCCTCGGCATGAAGCTGCCTACAGCCAGAGCCATTGAGGAAACCCATTGCACCCTTCATCGGCCTTTAAAAAGGCTCAGCTGCAGCCTGGCAGGGAGGGAGAGACCCAGCCGGGAGGGGCTGACCAGCCTTTTAGCATCACAGCAGATTTGCAATGAGTGGGTGTGATTTGCTCCACCCTGATTTAGCAGAAAGTTCTAGCCACGGGTAGTGCTCCAGAATCTGTTACAAAAGAGCTTTCCACTACCTCCCTCTTTTTTAAAAAAAAGCAAAATATTTGCTTCAGACAGCATTTAGCGGAGCACTGTGTTACCCGCTGCCCCTATGCTGTCGCCAGCCCCGACTGCGTGGTGCCCATGGCCTTGCTGCCATCTTCAGGGCATCTCCCACTGGCTCTGGCTCACTCGGGGTTGCGGCTGGCTCTGCGGGAGGGCGTTCCTCGCTGTGGCTCCTCCGAGACCAAAGGCTGGGGGAAGAAAGCCAACAGGCAAGTTCTGGAGGACTTTCCACAGCACGATCCAAGAATTAAAAAAGCTAAACAGATTTTACATATTAAGACTACAACCCTTTAGTGCAACATTAAAGACTATTTACTTAAGAGGCTGTGGATGTTACGCTGGGAAGTTTTCCCTTCCACAGATGCTCTGAGCAGCAACGGCAGAAGCCTGCAACCATCAGTTTGTGGAGTTTTATCACATTGCTGCTGCAGCCAAAAGTACTCGTTATGCTCCAAAAGCAGAGGTTTGTCAGCGCCGTCACGATGGGCAGCCGGCCCCTACACGCTGGCTGCAGATGCTTTGCTACTCCGTAACGCCGTGCCCAGGGCAGCCATGGGACCATCACCAGCAGTCCACTGTCCTTTACAGAGCGAGGGCCAAGAGGGGACCTGCAGGAGCGTCCATAAATCGTATCTCATGCTGCTATCCCAACATGGCATCCCCTGACCCTTCCCTCCCTACCCCCAGCTTCTCTACTCTGAGTAACCCTTGGGAAAGCTGGAGGAATTAGGGATTAACAGAGAAAAATATTTCACCTAATCAAAAAAACGATATAATCAGAAGTGCTCATTGCGAGCCCAGAAAAATGATGGGCTTTAAAGCTTTCAATTCAGCCTCCTGACCACAGGGAGCTGTTCCCGCTCCTCTGTTGGAGGGGAAAAGAGAGCTAACGCCTTCTGCTAAATCCAGATAACCCCGTTCATCCTCCGCAGCGGATCTTTAAAGTTTTTACTGGAGAGGTGACAAACGCCAGGAAATCTAACCTCACCTCCATCCTGCTCTCAGGCCACCTGTACTCGTGCCGGTGCAGCCCCACTGGCCCCGTGCTGCCTCCCGAGCCGTCCTGTGGTTTCCTCCCATCCCAGACGGCGCTCCTGGAGCTCTATCTCCAATTCATTACATTAATTGGGAGGAACCGGAAAGCCAGACTCCGGGTCAGCAGATTTTTGCTGGGGGAAAAAATAAAAAAGAGCTAGTTTGGCTCTCTCTAGACATGCTTCCTGCTGCAAGAAACTAAAAGACCCATTTTGCCCCAAATTTCAGATTGCTTTTCTCTGTCCAGGTTTCTACCCGTGGTGGACCTAGTGATGTCTCCCATGGTTTTTGAAGTTATGACCACCTGAAATTGCATTTAGATGGGAATAGCAGCTTTCATTAATGTGTAACATGTCCCCTGTGTACCTAAAAAGCTCAGAAAGATGAAGAAAAATTAAAAGCCATAATGTATTTTTTTATTCTTATTGATTTTTAAGCCTATCTCATTTTGGGAACCTGGCTCATAATTTCGGAGCGCTTGTGGGATAGTTTAACTTCCCAAGGCCCCACAGCAGGATTGTACAAAGACTTTTCCTTGTGTTTTATTTTTCAGTAACCTTGATAACTAAACCTAGTTTTGTGGAGAAGAGATTTTAATATTCAGTCTGACAAAAATAATTACTTTTCAGCATCATGTAGTAAACCACGTAATGGGGCCACAGAAAACTCCCTGTTGGTGGATTCACTGTGGGCAGGACAGATTTCCAGCTGCCCAACCCTGGGCCTTCCCTGCTATTCCTTTTCCCTGGCTTTTACTGTACCATCCTGGAATAAATGCAAAAAACCCTGGGAGCCCCAGGATGAGCTGGCATTTCCCGGTATCCATGTGGTGGCTGGTTTAGCTGTGCAGGGCACACCATGAGCCCAGCAGCTCCACCATGTGCACGTTCTTGCTCGGGAAGCCGTGCTTTAATCAAGGCTCTGGGATCCTTCCTTCGGCTGCCCGGAGCAGGGGGGATTTTAACTCTAAACACATTAGCGTGGGAGATTGAAAGGTAACGCATCCTCCTGGGGCCACCGAACAACGGAAAGGAGCCTGGGTTTCATTTGCACAAAGTGCGTAGTGGGAATTTCCCTAATCAAATAAAAAGAAAATGAAAAACTTGTTCTCTCCAAAAGTTTAATTCTCTTAATTACATTAATTGGAGAAACATAGGACCCTCCTTTGTGTGTGTTTCTTCTCTGCAGAGGAGAGGAGCTGCAGCAAGGGGCTTTTTTTTGCACAAGGGTGTGGGCTGGACCCACATCTCCTGGCAGGATGGGATGGATATGGAAGAGACACAGCAGGGATGCCGTGTGGTAATCCTCGCTGCCCCCAAAAAAACACCAAGAAATAATGTTTCCTCCACCTGGGCCTTCGCCTGGGTGACCCTGCATTGTTGAACAACCCATTCATGCCTGGAAAATGTAATTAGGAGTTTCTCCAGCCGCTGCCTGCTCCAGATTCCCATCAGGTGTCAGAAGGGAGATGGGGAGCCTACCGAACACCGGGATGCAGAACAACACACCCCGCCGGCCGGCCGCTCCAAGGCGTTCCGCTGACCAGGGGGTGGCATGTGGCCCCAACTGGGGCTGTGCTGTGGACCGGGGTCCTGCACGAACCCAGGCCACAGGCACCCCTCGACAGGTGCTGCCCACCTGCATGCCTGGCCCCACCGCCCCCCTTAGCACAGAGCTTGTTTAATGTGTCCACAGGGAGAGTGGGAGGTGACATCATGGCAAGCAATGGCAGAGAAGGGGGAGCTACTTCTGCTTTGCTCTGCACAGCCATGGCCCAACAATGGCCTCCCCGAGATTCAGGTTCATTGGATTTAACCCCTTTGCTACCAGAGGGAACAGGGAAAGCTTGCAGAATTTTCTCATCCACAGCACTGGGTGCATGTGCTTCCCGTTCCCACTGCTGACCTGCCTGAGTAGGGTGGGGATGCTCACAAGGTGGGGATCCTTCACTGGTGGGCACCAGTCCCCAAGTCCTCCGTGATGAGGAAGAATAATGTAAACACATCTAAAGTACCTGCGAATGCATGTTTACCAGCCCTGTCTGGAAATCAGTGCCTTTGAGAATCTGGGAGAAAAAGGGATGTTGAAGTTTCACCTAGAAAATAACCCACTCCACACACCCCACACCCCCAGCCTGCCTTCCAGTTTCCTTTAGGAAAACAAGTGCTAAAGTAGGCACAAACTTTGCTCTGCACTTGAGCAAAACACTTTCTTCAAAGGGTCGTAATTTGGGTTTCCTGGGACACCCAAAGGGCCCTGAGGAGAGTATTTAGGTGAGCTGGGGGAAACTGAGCTCTGTTGGCCAACCACATCCCCCACCACACACCAGCTCCCCGACGGTCAGCTAGAGACCCTCTCCCCACTGACATCACAGCAGGAAAGGTGACTTTATAATTTTCATATATAATGGGAAAAGTCTGTGTTCACTGTATGCTCACTAAAAAAAAAAGTAAAGAAGAAAGAAAATGGACATGGCCAGACCATTTGGCTGAATGCTTTCATTTTGTTAAAAAAAAAAAAAAAAGGGAAAAAAGGAAAAAGAAAGAACCACCTTTGTAGGGAGATCACATCTGGAAAATTCCAGCCCAAACGACATAAGTTATGAGCAATTGAAAATTGGGGTTAGAAAGGAACCAAGCACAAAACCTCAAGTACAAGCATTAGCATCCTGCTCACAGGTCCTCCTCACCCAGAGCAGAGGTCAGCAGCAGGACAGCTCCTGGGATGCTCTTCCTTCCAAATATTTTTGGCCCTGGGGAGTGGAGAAGGGGGAAGCTGCTGGGTCACAGCATCCCCCTGGGTGTAGGGTACTGGTAGAATGGGAAGGGAGAGTAGCGGGGAGCCAGGCTGCTCCGGATCCTCCCCACTGCTCTGTGGGTAGCAGCAAAGAGCTGCTCTAAAGAGACATAAATTACCTGCAGCAAAACCCTCCACCTCAAACACAGCCTGTTCTCTTCTGCTGTCTCAGGGCAGGGTTGAAGCTACAGCCCAACCTTGGGCTGCACGCAAAGCTGAACCTATTGAACTCCCATTGTTTCACGCTGGCTTAGCTCAGCCGGGGCAGCTTTGTGCCAGAAGTCTCCTAAGTGAATTTACTCCTGGCTTGCCGCAGGTCGGGCTGTGCCAAGAAACGCACAGGTGCAAATTAAATCAATATACCTGGGACGGGGGCGGCGGGGTGGCTCTGCGGAAGGGTTTGCATGGCTTTCAGCAGATTGCCTTTAAAGCCATGTGAAGCCAAAGGGTTGCAACTTCCCTTTCAAACAAGCTGGGTGTCTGCAGGGCTTTCCCAGGCCTGCACAGCTGTACCTCCCTCTAACGGGTGCTGGAGACACGAGCAGGAGGGCCCTCAGTGTGCCCTCTCCCAGGGGACAGAGATGTGCCCGTCTCATTTTGCACGGCTCCAAGTGCACTGGCAGCTCCCACGGCCCTGGGTAGGACATCAAACGGAGGACCTGCCCCAGCTCCCTGACAGGACTTCCTACCTTTCTTCCAGCTCTGCCAAAGCCTGTCTCAGTGCCTGAGGCTGGATGCAGCAAGGTCTGCATCTGGTCAAGGTCCTTACAGGGTTGCAACACCTGGGATCCCACCCTATAGAGAACTGGACCTGGTGGGAACAGTGAGCAGGGAATTGCTCTTTTTTCTGGGCACGATATGGCCGCTCTACCCCAGCTTCACTCCCGTGATGCTCCTTCCCTGGTAGTTGCTGGTGCAGGAGATGATCATTCCTTGGGCTGCCATCCATGTTCCTTGCTTCCTTGGTGTCCTAATCCTCTCTGTGTTTCAGCATCACCAAGAGGAAGAAGGCAAGAGCTTACCATCCACCTTGCAAGCTCTCATGGAGGAAGACCACCTCACAGGCTTCCCTGATATGAGACCATCTTGCAGGCTCTCATGGTAGAAGGTTACACTGCAACTCCCCACAGTGGGAGGCTGCCCCATCCCAAGCTCCAGAGCTCTCTGGATGAGGTGGAGATGGTTTTATTCCCACAAATTCAGAGGGTGTGGCAGCCCCAGGCAGCCAGTGACAACCCTGAGCTCAGGTCTCCCAGGGCACTATGGGACAGCGTGGCCAGATCCGTAGTAATGAATAAAACAGAGCCAGGAAGTGCGAAATTGTTAATACAGCTCTGGGCTGGGATGGGTAGCTCTGCTAAAAGTTGCTTGGGGCTGGGCAGGGAGCCTTCCTAGTCATCAGGGTGGACATGGTCACCCTATCTGGGATGCTGTGAGGGTTTGATACCCTAGTGGTGCCATGGTCTATGCTGTTCAGCTTCAGCAGCCTCTCTGACCAAGCTGTGGCCAGCAGCCAGAAAACCCCCAAGTCTCTGGGTGTGATGTGCCTAGGCCAGCACCTACCCTGTGGTTTAGCTGCAGAGGATGGTATTCAGCCACCCAAAAGCAGCACTTCCAGCTGAGGTGGGTGTCTGTGCCGCCATCACGACCCTTCATGGAGATTAGCCTGCCTGTGACACTGTGCCCTAAGGCAGATAGAGACCCACGATAAGAGCCACCCTGTTCCCAGGCCCCCAACATGACAAGAATTGGAGATGCCTTTTGTCACGTGAGGGTGCAGAGACCTCAGCTGGGAAGCAGGTCTTGGACTGGGAGTCAATGATCTGAGTCACAGCCTGTCTCCGATTTATTTTATTATTATCTGCACTATTTATGTGTACCCAGACACGGCCCCAACAGAGGGATGGGACATTGCACCACCCTGGCAATACTGTGCAACCCCTGCATCAGCCTCAAGAAGCCAGCAGAGGAAGGGATCCATGGGCAGCGTCATGCTCCCTTAGCGAGAGCTGGGAGAAAGGCAGGATTGGTGGTGTTATTTTACTTAATTTATGACTAAATGCCCCCAGAAGAGTTTAGCCCTTATTACTGAGATATAATGGCCTATTAAGGGAGCAGCAGTCCCTGGAAAGCAGCCCAGTGTCAGTGACTCCTTATTGAGATAAGAACTTAATAATCACACGTGGGGTGAGGACAGGAGGGAGCCCACAGCCTACCCACAGCTGCAGCCCAGGGGTGTCCCGCCGCAAGGCGGGGAAAGGAGCAGTGGGAAGCCCCGCCGGGGGCTCTGCTGATCGAGGAGGAAACTCTTAGCTTGTAAACCTGTAGTTCCCCTCTAAATGCTTCATAACAACAACAAATGTAGTGTCAGAAACCTCTCATTTTCTTTTACGGTGAAGTCATGTCCTAAAGCCAAAGAAAGGAACTAGAGAAAAAAATCGTTGTTCTCTCACTGCTTAAAACATGCCCATCTTCAGCATCTTCACAGCTTCTTTGACCTGTTTTCCACTTCATCCTGTGGGGAGGGTGGAGAGCTTGAGCCCTGAGTGTGTCCTACTCTTGCAATCAATTAATTTCAAATGAAGCTCTCAGAAGAAGGGACCTCCGCCTACATTTCTCAGCACATCCCTCTCAAATGCGATGTTCTCATTTGCTTCTGGGTTTGTTATTGAACAGGGAACATTTTCTCAGCAAAATGTAGGGCTGAGTGATAAGGACTAGGCAGGAACTGATAGAGACTTTGCAGATCGAATATGATGTTGTTTATTTGACTATGATGTGTATTTAAAGGTCTCAGTTACAATTGGCCCCAGGCAATCTCTAATGAGCTGCAGCTGCCTGGACTCTCATTAGCTTTAATGACATCTTCTCAGTACATTTTTCTTGGGGTAAGACCTTGTCCTCTATATGGTTGTGTGCACACTAAAACCAAGAGACATCTCACCCTAAAAGGGCAGCCAACTCAAAACAGTGGAGCAATGATAAATGATGCAAGTGCCCAGAAGAGACAAACCTTTCCTGGAAGAGTCATTGTTTATTTAAGGCAAACTAAACGTAAATTACTTTGGCACGCTTTAGAATTAGACTGGGAGGTATTTGCGCAGAGGCTCAAAAAATAAGTAACAAGTCGCCATGTGAGTTCGACAAAGATCAATTAGCAATTTCCCTGATTTTTTGCCATTCATCTTACTCAATGGACAGCCAACTACCTTCCCAAGAGCCACTTTCCAAGGCAGAAAAGATGCGAGAAAAAAGCCAAGATTAGCAAAGACAGTGAGAGGAGCGAACACAAGCACCAGTGTTAGGCAGCACCTCCCCACTCCTGCACCGAGCCGGCAAGTTGCCGGCACTCCGGCACGCTGCTGCCTATTGATCCTGCCCTGCTGTGCGGAGCCCCGTTTTTTTGTTTTTTTTTTTCTCTGGGTATGTCTTCTGGTGCTCTGCCCCTACCGCCAGCGGAGGCCTTATCCGACTTCCATCTCTTCTTTGGAGAATTGTGGGAGCAGTCATTAATCATCCGAGCTGTCCCCTCCATGGGAGCACAATGGCCTTCTTTATCCTGCACTTCAACAGCCCTGACATGTACAATAACAATCAGCCTTGACGTATCTGTATTGCACCAAAGAGACTTGCTCAAAAGGTTCTTTTGCAACATTTCGGGTTGTAGTTAAAATATATTGGTTTATTGTAAGCCGAGCGGTACAGATTATATCGGAGATGTAAACGGGTTTCTAGGTAGCGGGGCTGCATCTCACAAACATTTTTCTTGCCGTGTTGCTAACCCAGCCAGCTGAGGTATAGCTGGCAGTTGCAGGGAAGGTGATACGTGCTTTCATAGGGTGGTTTTCCATCCTGACTGTTTTCTCAGGGAATCTTTCTAACAGGGAAATTTGGCTGCTTCTTACTAAGACGTGCAGAGCTTAGGAAATTCCTCTCCCAAAATAAGTGCTGCTCCCAACACGTGAAGGGCAGTTAAGCACCATCCTGGCTATGCCAGCAGACCCTGAGAGAAACAGGATGAAAACTATATCTCCCAGCTGACGTCTTCAAACCAGTCCTGAAGCCAGGGATTTCTCAGGAGCTGCTCATTGGATTTGTCTCAGGGAGCATTTGGACCTCTCCCACCGGCACCACACGTGTGCACCAAATGTTCATGATACCTCCAGGACAAGCCGCATACCACACTCTCTGGTCATGGGACAAGGGGGAGGTCAGGAGAGGGGAAGGGAGACACGAAGGATAGCAGAAATGTTAACTAAAAATCAACTAGCTACCTTCACCCACGTTTAACCAGCTGCAAGCTGTGTTAGGAATTTCCAAGCCCTCCTTAAATTCCTGGGCTCCAAAATGCCACTGAACTGGCAGAGGTATTTCTGGACAAGTTGCAGGAGCTCCCAAATAACCAGGGAACACTAAAAAAATAAAGAAAGGTGGGGGAAATAAAAACAGGAAACAGGTGGGGTTTACTTTTCCCTCCTCCCCCCATCGTTTCACTGCTTTTTGCGGGGGCATGTTGTACCTCCAAAGCTCAGATTAAATAATTTGCTGCAAAATAAAAATGCAACCGAGTTAACAAGCTCTGAGATTTAGGGAGACGGCACGCCAGGAGATACGCGAGTAGGTCACTGGGGCATTTCTCAGCTGTCTAGACCCCGTGGCTAACTGCTTTGCCCCTTCCAGTGTCGGTGAAACCTAAGCCCGTCGTTTATTTGCAGCCAGGAAAGCTGCTTTCGCTCAGCCGTCCCGGCAGCCAGGCCTTGATTCGGCTGCGCCGGCTGTGGACCCAGCCCCCTGCTCCTCCTGGGAGCAGCCAGGGCTTAAAAAGCAAGGGTAAGGGAGAGAATATTGGGATTATTTCAGATCAATGGTCTTTCTCAAACTTACAAACTGGTTTCAATTCCCTATATCGGATAAATGTGTTGGCAAGCAGCACCGGGGGAGTTGAAGGTGTCCCCAGATGTAGGTGCTCTCTCCACAGAGCTGCTGAGCTGTCCCCAGTGCCAGTGGATGCGACATCCTGGGCATCAAGCAAACTATGCTGAGCAGAGTGCACACACAGTGCCCTTTTGCTCTTTTCCAGGATCCTGTGTTTTTTAAACACATCCTTTCTGCTGGCTGCCTGCCACAGACTTTTTAAAATATATATTTTCTTTTCTTTCTTCCTTTCTATTTAGTTTTCTGACATTTCTAAGAAGAAACAGAAGGGAAAAAACCCCAAACCAAACAAAAAACCCCAAACCAGCCCTTTTTCACTGTTCGCAGCACACAATGACCTGGCGAGCGCACTGGTGCCGGAGCTGGCAGCGCCTGTTGGTCTCAGTACAGACAGAGCTGTGCGGTGGCAACTGTTCAGGAGCAACGCCGGGTGCTGGGAAACATGCTCTTAGTTGTACCAGCCTCACTGCAGCTTCAGCAACAAAAGCAGATTTTCCCTCTGACATAAACCACATCTCATTCTCTCTATCCTCGGTCCTCCCCTAAGCCCTCCATGGAGAAGTGGCGGGCGCCCGTGGGGCTCTTGCTGGCGGGTGCAGTGAGTGGCTGCGGGTGATGCCGCTGGCTGTGACGTGCCACGTGGAGCTGAGCCAGAGACCCAACAGATGCTTTCTATTCGGTCATTTTTTGATGCTGTGGTTTGATGTGTAATTAGTATTATTAGTTATAAATTTAGCTGTCCTCCCTCCCTGGCTGTGAATTAGCCCTGATCTCCTCACCATGTTTTCATCCTTCACAAATGTTCGCACGGGTAACTGAATTTGGGGTGGGGAGGTCTGCTTGCTCCTGGCCACGTGGCATTGTCCTGCTGCTCCAGCTGCTGAAAGGTGTTTCAGACCCCGGGACGGCGCAGCAGGAGCAGCCGGTGTTGGGGAGGAGGGGATTTTGGGCAAAGAACCCCAGGAGCCCCGGCTGTGGGTTGAAAGGACTAATTAGCTCTTTCCCCCTTCTGTTGCGAGCTGCAGACCCAAGCACAGATATTTCAGCTGGTGGGGACTTGCACATCAACATATCCATCCCTTCAGGTTCTGCTTTCCAGCCTTTCCCCAAATAAAGGCTTGTGCCACTCTGCAATGTGCTCAGGCCCCAGGCTTTTTATTATTTCCAAGGTCGTTCACTCTGCATCAGGGCTGAAAAGCAGAATTGCCTTTCTTGCGCTGTTTATGTCTACCAGATACACACTGCTTGCTTTTTCATTTGGATTCATTTTCTGTGCTGTCCTGAGAGAAAGGAGCAAAGCAATTTTCTATTTACTGCGAAATTCCAAGTGAGCAATTTTGTGGATCTGGAGATTGTCAGGAAGAGGTTACTGGACTGTGTACACGGAGGAGGAGGAGAGCAGAAGTGATAGGAGAAGCGCACAGAACAGGAGAGGCGATGGCTAAAGCTTTTGTAATCCCGTTGCCATCTCAAGAAATCTTTGCCTAAACACCCAAGACTGGTAACTATTACTGGATGTGTGAGTAATTCCTGGATAATTTTTTAAGTATTTGGAAAAAAACAATGCATAATGAAAACATTACGCTATTGTCGTGCTGCTGACACTGTTGGCCAGATTCTCAGCTGCTCTGAATCACGCTCTCGTCTTTGACTTGTGGAGAATTATGCCTTATTTATCCCAGCTGAGGATCAAATGAATCGGCCAGTGCTCGTACCCTCTTTGCCTCGCAGGTCAGAGCAAAGCTCTGCATAAGACGATGGCAAATTCGGCGATGCCTGCCCGTGACCGAGCTCTGAAATGCAGCCAAGACTGCAAAGCCCCGGCTGCAGCTGGTTGCTGTTGCCTCCAGCCTAACCCCGATGGGATGAGCTTTATGCACATCTCCCAGAGACGGGCAAGGGCAGGCAGCTGCTTTGTTGGGTGCCAAAGCTGGGAGCCCTCAGTGGGCAGCATAGGCAGTGGGCTGAGGGGTGAGCAAGGGGCAGCAATACAGCCAGGGATCTGGGAAGCAGGAGGAGGGAAGGATAAACAAGGAATGGTTAGCAGTTTGTGCACATAGATTAACTTCTATATGTTTTTTTAGAACTTAGAATAATTTATTGTAATTACTGTTGGCTGAGTTGTGTTTGAAGAAGGCAGTGCTGTTTAAAAGGATTTTTGAAAAGTATTGAATAGGGAGGCAATTATTTTTTTTAAAAAATATGTTTAAGGATTATAAAAGTAATTACTGCCCTCAAGCCAGGATGTCTAATTATGTTAAACTATGGCTTAAGACAGCACAACTTTCAGCCTCTTCCGTGGGTGGCTCATGCAGGAGCAGAACGCACGTGGCACGGCTGGGGCAGGGCTTGGCACGAGGAGGGTGTCCCCACAGCACTTCGGCAGTGATGAACTGGGCAGGCACAGGGGGATGAGCACAGGGCCACAAGGAAGCAAGGAAAAAGGGGGAAAAAATGGGAGAAAGAGGAAAATCAAGAGAGCCATAGAAGCAACGAACTGCAGGTACCAAGTGGGTACTCCCATCACCCCAGTCTGTGGGCACAATCTCTCCTGACGCCTGTGGGAAAAGCTTGCTCTTGCTCTAGGGAATGGGCACGTTGACCCCTCCGGGGCCTCTTCCTGCCTTGTTTTTCTCTGTTTTCCTCTGGGAGCCCTTCATGAGCAGCAAGAGAGAAGTATGCGTTTATTTTTCAAGCTTGCCTTTTGACTCCAACTCCCCTCTGTTCTTCTGCCAACGTGTAAGGAACAAGTTCAGGTTTAAGAGGCAACCTGAAATGTGCATGCACGCACAAACTGTTTTATTTTTATAATGCTGTGATTTATGGGCCAGCTTGGGGCAGGGCAGGATTTCACTGGTGATTTCTGAGTGTTTGAAGGTTGCCCATAGTGGGAGAGGCAGCCAACATCCTACGTGCTGGGGAAGAAGCTGCCGCAGGCAGGGAGAGAGGGCAGCACAGGCAGCACCAGGAGCACCAGAAGCAGCCCAGAGAGTCTCTGCGAGGGCTTTGTGGGAGCAGGGCAGGGCTGAATGTGGTGAGGCAAGAGTTGGGGGGGAAGCTATTTCCATACCAGGGAGGAGAGGTGAAGTGGCAGGAGCGACAGGCAAAGCTGCGTCTTAGGGATGGCTAAAGAGTTGCTGAGATTTGGACTCAGCTTGGAGGTGCGGGACCCAGAAGGAGGTTATTGTTCTCATAGGCTCAGCTGGATGGAGACCGGCTATCTGTGCAGAAATCAGGTGCTCTCCTTTGCCATCCCTTCCAGCATCCAGTAGTGGTGGTGGGCTCGCATGGCAGAGCACACGCATCAATTCTGAATACATATCGGCTGGCTGACCTTGCATCCCCCTGCTCCACAAGACAACAGCAAGCCAGGAGGCCATGGACTGGAGGGGACACTCCTCTTCCAACACATCTCAGATTCACCCCATTTAACCCAAACTATCAAGTGGCATTGACCCAGAAAAGGCTGTTTGCAGGGGAGCAGGTGGCACAGCAGGCTGGTGGGCAGGAGCGAGGGCTGGCTGTGTCCCCTCCGGTGCTGGTGAGCATGCTGGGTGCTCAGCCCCAGGCTCAGGTGCAGGCAGAGATAAGAAGCCACAGCCTCAGCCATGGTACAGCAGCTCAGGGTGCTTCACGGTGCAAAGCTAATGGCTCGCAGGCACCAGGGAGCTCACAGAGATGTGGAGATGCTGCAAGGATGGGGAATGCAGGGGGAGACGATGGATAATATCTGCTTTCTGGGAAAAGAAAGTGCTGCGCTGCCTCCAAGAACAGCATCTTAGAAAGCAAACCAGGAGCTACCAGTGCCAGGACAGGGACAGCAGGGCAGTCTCCAGCATCCCTTGCTGACCTGGAAGTCTGCCAAGTGTCAAGGCTAGATTTATTTCTGGCTCAGCTACACTCGATAGACTGCTGAAATAGCAATCCCAACACAATTTTTTTTTTCAAATACAGAAAATTGTTTACCATTATTATTATTGTTGTTGTTGTTGTTATTATTGTTACTACCACTATTATTATTTTTCAGTCTGGTTCCCCAGTGTCTTTGGGTGATTTTCACCTTTGGAGTCTGCCCACAGAAAGACTTGGTGTGGTTTTCTTTTCCCATGCAACACGTGGAAGTAGTTCTTGGTGGTTTGGGTCTTTTGTATTCTGCAGGTTATAAAAGGTTTCTCCTGTAAGGAGGCTGGAAAAGGAAGAGTACTAATTATTATTAACTCTGCCAAAGCCAATAATATCCTTGGGTAATTATCGGTTTACCCAATTTTCCCGTGAGCCTACTGTGTAAATATACCCTTGTGAAGAGGCTATTATTTCTTCCACGCTCCACCTTGCCATAGCACTGATAGTTTTGGGGCAGTCACGTGCCCGCTGTGATCAGATTTGTTCGTTTTAGTGGGCAATCACCACAAACAGAAGTCAGGAAAGGGCACAAGTCAAGGCACTCCCTCCACTCTTCCAGACCAGCCTGTTCACTCAGGCCTTGTCAGATGCTTCTCGCTCCAGCTGGGGCCATTTGCCACTTCTGTGGAAAATCCAGCAGCATGCTCGCTGGAGACCCTTCCAATGTTTCCTAGGCTGGGCTAGTGGCACGGCACGGCATGGCTCGGCAGGGACCGTTCCATCGACCAGCTGCCTCTGTATCCAGCCCCGAGCACAACTTTCCTTGCCATGACGAGGTGAAGAGTGAGCAGGGAGCCGGCGGTGAGGAAGCGTGTCTCACAGCAGGAGACCCCAGCCGCTTTCCCTTTCATCACCACTCATTTATTTGGATTAGAGTCAGCTCTCTCCTGAATCCTTTGTTCGCTGTTTGTTATTCCACATGCACCCAGCGCTGCGCGTTCATCTTTATTAGCTCTAATTGCTTCCCCATTCTAATGGGATCTCGCTATTCGCATACAATTGAAAGGAAATGTATTCATTAAAATAATTCTCCTCCTAACTGTTGTTTAGGGCTGGTGCTGTCAGTGCTGCTTGCCGTGATTTTCTTCCTGCCCACTGCCAAGAGCCGGGTGGGACCAGGACACAGGCAAAGCTTCGTTAATGATTTCATACTAATGTGAACGGCCAGCTCCAGGCTCAGGTCACTTTGGGCAATGTTTGTTGACAGAGGAAAGATTGTAAAGCCACCTGGCTGCTCTTTCTGCAAAGTCTGAGGAAACCGTGAAGGGGTAGCCTGTGTGTGCTCCCATCCATGGGCAACTGAATGGCTCTCGTGGTTGCACCGGGGCTGCGCTCAGCCCCGCTTGCAGTTCCACACAGCAGAGCTGCTCAGACTTTGCCTTCGGGGGAAAGAAATTAGATGAGAAAGCAGCAGAGAGAGAGTAAATCCAGGGATGCTTGAAAGCCAGAGAAACCACGATAGGCAAAAGGCTCCAATTGAAATTAGTGACAAGAGACGGCTTCAAGCAGCAAACAAGTCATCTTCCTAACAGCTTGGCTTCCTCCCTGGCACTCAGACCAACTTTTCCTCCTTATTTATTTCCTCCCACCACTGCTAGTTAAGCATCTTTAGGGAACACTTTAATGACTCTTCTTCTTCCTTGCTGTTTATGCTTGGCTTTCCCTCCCCTACCTGGGGCGGCTGAGTTACCATCACCACTGTAGCTAAGCAACCTCCCCATTAGCACACTTGTGGCTTAGACCAAGGCATCTCCTCACCAGATTTACACAATTAGCCCTTCAGTTTTTGTCTGCGGTGTCCCTCTCCTTCCCTCCCGACACCTTCAATTGGCTTGTTTCTACAGCACTGGCCACTCAAATGAACAGAACTCTCTTTCGATGAAAAAAACATACCCTGCTTTATCACATTCCCAATCCTCTGTGAAAGCTGGCTTCCTTTGCCTGGCATATTTATGCCATCATTTGTTAAGTTTGTCATGAAAGTCCATGGATGGGAAACTGGCAGTTTCAGGGCTTGCAGAGCTGTTTCACTGGAGGTGGGCAGCATATTCTCTTTGTAAGTGAAGCAGATATGCAAGAGTTGTCCCTGCAGTCAGGGCCGGCAGGATCCTTCCCTGTTGGGCCACCCCATGGGCCACATTTAAGTTAGTGATGGGCTACGTGAGCACGGGCTTGGCTGTGGGCCAGGAGGGAGCATCAGTGTAGGACAGGTTGGATTGGGCTTTGAGCAACCCGGTCTGCCCATGGCAGAGGGGTTGGAACTGGATGATCTTTAAGGTCTCTTCCAAGCCAAACCATGCTATCATTCTATGACTACGGACACCATTGCCCTGGGAGACACATTGGTGGAGATGAGCCCTGCCAGCATCCCCCATGCTCTCGTTGCCATCCCATGTCACCTCTGCAAGGGAGGCTTTGCAATTCGCACAAAAGCTGAGCCCATGTGATGACCGTTTTCACTAGCAGGATATTCCTGGACCCCTCCAAGGCTCCCCTAGTGCAGACACAGCCTTGCAGCTTTCCTGGAGCTGATCCTGGACTGGAGCTTGTCTGGGAGCTTCGTTTAAAATGTAAATGACTCGGCGTTGCCTAACAGCAGTGGCACTAATGGGATGCGAGTTTGTGCCCGCTAATAACATCCTGCGGTACTTCTGAAGTAAGCGTCCGCTTTGTCTCCGCATTTGTCTGTCACAGAAGAACATTACCCAGGCCCCGGCTCCCATTCTATTAATATATTTGCTTAATTATGCTGCACAGAGTGAGTGCCAGGATGGTAGACAGGCTGCAGAAGCTCTGCTATCACTGGAAGTGCTCCACTAAAGATGACAGCAGTGACATCACAGACAGATGACATCAGCTCCATGACATGCTCCTACTCTTCCATCCAGCTCCACAAATCCTTCTAACATTGCCTAGCCAACCTCAGGCTTGCACAATGCAGATGGGGGCTGCCTAGTTGCCCTCTGATAAAAAACACATGCCATGCACCCCAACCACTCGCCCTGCACACCCTAACGCCGGCATCCAGCTGCCGAGCGCTGCCTCCCTCTCCTAGCGAGAGCTTGCCGTCTATCTGTATTTCAGAAGTGCCTATCAAGCCCCAAAAGGCCGTGTTAGACAGACAATAACCATCTGCCTGTGGGTCAAGTGGCTGTGACAGGCATCCTCTGGCCACTAAGACAGTGAGACGGTTTTGAGACCGTCTTCGCAGAGACTCTGTCTGACTGCAGAAATTGCTACCTGCTCTGTCACTTTTATTCATCCTTGGGATGTACTTGAGAGCTGTCAGCTCCCTGAGTCATGGCAAAGCTGAACATCTTGCCAAAATATATGCTCAGGTAACAAGAGTGTGATGAACACTTTCGGCCGAGCTGGGCGCCCTGCCCTGGGCTGGGGCATTTCTCCCTGGTGCAGGCAGCCAGATCGCTCACACAGGGAGAGGACCCCCAAGCTTTGATGGTCAGAAGCACCCAGGCAGCACTGGGAATTGCTACGGCCACCAGATCATAGAATTATTTTGGTTGGAAGAGACTTTTAAGGTCATCAAGTCCAACCATTAACGCACCACTGCCAGGTCCACCACTAAACCGCGTCCACATCTACACATCTTTTTAATCTCTCCAGGCATGGTGACTGGGTCAGCAGGGGAGGTCTGGGAGGACCTTAGGCACAAATTGCTGCTGGTGGAAGCCAAGTCGAGGGCCAGGGCAGTCCCAGCAGGAGGTGAGACTCTCTCCTGACACCCAGGAGCTCTTGCAGTGTTTTACTAAAACCTGTTCCTGAAAGATTCTGGGGCATCTGCAGGTCCAATAATGCTCCACACTTACAGGGAATAATGCCCATGGGCTCTGGAAATGCACAGTGACAGCAACAGGATGCTTCTCTCTTCCCAGCCATGGGGAAGGAGGGGAGCCAAGAAGAGAGAGGACAATTCTTGCTCTAAAGAGAGTAAAATGAGATTATTATTTTTTTTGCCTCATTCTGCACATAAATCTAACACTTCCTTTGAGGCAGTCCATGAGGACTTTCCAAACCCTGACATCATCAAAGGAGAGAAAATTCAGAAAACAAAGCTGTTCCACCAGAGCTGGTCTCCTGAAGCTTATAAATATGAGTGAGGTTATAGAGAGGCAGGAGAGATGAAAAAAACACGGGCCTGATCCTGCAAAGGGCAGCGGGCAGAGAAACCAAGTGGTGCTGCTGGAGGAGGCTGGGGCAAGCAGGGGAAAAGCAAATTCCCTGCCAGCCAGGCCTGCCTCAGGGAGAGGGGTCATCAAAGCCCTTTGAGAAGGAAGACCTTGGCCCTGCAGGCAGCAGGGCACATCTCTGTGGGCATCAGGCAAACCTCTCCCTGCTCCTGGTGCCTTTGAAACATCTTCTAAGTAATGCACAAGCGCAGCAGGAGAGCAGGCAGCTGCTCCACATCCTGCTGCATGTTGGAAACTTCAGCTGGGTCAAAGACTTGGATTTTTTTTTTTTTTTTTTGATCCTAATGCATCTACTTTCTAAGCTTCACTCTGGTTACAAACCTGCATTGGCTGTCTCTTGTGTTGCTTTATTTTTTTTAATGATTTGCCTCTTTTTCTTTCCCTGCCTTATCTAACAGCTTTGCTCCCTCACTGGGACATATCCCTGCTCTGTGCTCTGCTCCCCAGTGGTACGTAACCTTGTCTGTGTTCCTCACCGCCACCACTGGTGCTTGCTGACAGACGGCTCCGACCAACCCAAATAGCTCTGTATCATCTCACCACATTCCCTGGCTGAAATAATCCTGCTACACCCTATCGGGTTTCCACACCAGCAGCCCTGTTGCAGTTTAATTAAGGTAAAACCTCTCCTTACTGTAGAGACTTCTGCTTACCAGCGGATTTCCCCAAGGCCTCATCAACTGAAACACCTCTCTCTGCCCGCTCCTCCTCTACTGGCAGCACAGCTTTCCCCAGCTACCCAAGGGAATGGGCAAATCCTGGATATAAGGCTCCTTTGAGGATACCTGGACAGAATACCCTGACACCCAAGAGAGCACCTAGGTGCATCTGTTTGTCGAACCAAGAGGGTGTCTTGTCCCAGGAAATGACGTTTTTGGTCCAAATCCTGGCTTTGCTTTAGGCTCAGTGCATCAAAATGTAGCTCTCGTATCTGCACTGGGGGCTGCAAATGGTTCTGTGGCTATTGCGTGGGCTGGAGTTTGTGCTTGTCCTCTGAAACTGTGTAGAGTTGGTGATGGCTGTGCAGCTGGAATAGCAGCCAGGACACCCAATTACTAGGTTTTCCTCTACATTGAGCTTGACAACAACATTTGTGAAATATTAAGAGAGGGCAATGTTCTTCCCTGCTTACAGGAGGAATGAGAGTCTATCTGCCATAGGCTTCCAGATGTCACTTTATATTTTCCATAAAAAATTATAGGGAACCCAGCTGGCCCTAGAGACCTAGTTTGAGGAGCAAACAGTGGATTGCAATTTGGCAGAGGTGGTTGTGCAGCACGAGCCGGCAGTGTCACAGTCTGCGAGATGGCACGTTGCCTTTCCCCAGCCGGAGGTTCATGGCCAAAACGTTGCCAATACTGCCTGAAGCCTCTGCCGTGTGCTAGACTGGAGGGGGCTGAACTTCCCGTGGAGCAGGCAGTGGGAGGGCAGTGTTTTGGTAGTGGAATGGGCTTCTGGGAGTGGTGGGGAGGGAGATGAGCCCCCTGAACTGCTCTTGCTCACCAGCATCCCACACTCCTCGCTGCTGCTGGATCCGGTACTCCTGCGGCAATCCTTGGCATTGCAAACCATGCAGGAGAGAGAAGGGAGCAGGATTAGCCCCTTCTCTAACTTGGTTTCACATTTTCAGGAACATAAATTGCCATGGTTACCAAAGCCTGGGCTTCTCATTAGCAACATTTGCTCTCAATGTCAGATTAACGAAGTTGTTCCTTCACAGCACTGGTGTTCCAATGCCTGTTGCCAACAAGGGCCATCACTTCACCTACAATGGGAAGATAAACAGGCCATTGGGAACTTTGGACCACCACAGAGAGGCAGCAGTGGGACCAGGAGCACACGCTGCTTTCAGTTGCCCATTCTGCTACATTTCCTCCCAACCCCAGTTATAGCAACCCATATCACGTAGGTGCCTTGCACGCCCGGACCGAGCTGCAAGAACTTACCAGCTTCCATTTTCCCTAACGCACGTTACCAGCAGTAGTGTCTCTGAAAGTAGAAGACGCATCCGCTGTTCATGTCACTCAGCTCTGACTACGCAACACGAATGCTATGGCCAACATGCCTTTCTGACCCTCTCTCTCTTTCTCTCCAAGAGGAGATATTTAAAGGATCGTATTGAATCATTTCATCTGTCCACAGAGGAACTCTGATACTCCTGGTATCTTACAGCACTTGCTGGTGTTAGCTATGAGCGCGCTATCCGTGCGCTCTTGTCTTCAAGGAGGGAACGACTGCTGGGATCACCCGCTCCCTGCCAGGGAGAGGAAAGCACCAGCGGACAGCAACCCTGGGAATGTGCTGCTTAGCTCAGCAGCCCCAGGATGATAACAGGGGGAAGAAAAGTCAGCTCATGCCAGAAAATCTAGACCCAACCACATGTCTTGAATGACATCAGCATGTACATCATTACCCCGGTGATGTAATGTCATCAGGCTGATCCCCAAAGTTGTCTAACCTCATGTCACTAGGACAACACTGAGAGAAAGAAAACCTGGACCAATACCTCCTCATTTACGCAGACCTACCTAATCCCAGAGAAGCAAGTTAATAACATACATCAGCTCGGTATATGATAGTTTTTTATTAAACTGCTCACATACCTTTTACATTATTATCGTCCTTGCCAACTCAAGCTGCCCTGCTTCAGAGCCAGCAAAGACGTGCTCGCAGGAGTTCTTTCATGAACAATCCTCCGGCTAATACTTATTTGCTCTCACTATCTGATGAATTCTTAGGAATAATGAAAACATTTGTTTAAAAGATAAAAAAAAAACCCACAACAAAAAAAACCACACAACTAGGAGAGATCCCAAGTATTTTGTGCGCAGAAGAGTCTGAGAATGATTGACCAAACAATTTATAACAGGTTGTTGGAGCAGTTCTTTTGGCCAGCGTCTCCTCCTGGCATCCAGTGACTCCTTGGTGCTCACGGGGCCCTTCCCACTGGCGCCTGGCGCAGAGGCCGTGCAAGTGCTTACCCATATATTTATCGTCCCACTGTGGATGAACAGCCTTTTTCTTACCCAACTGTGGCTTAATAAGCTTCTCCAGTGAGCAGAGATCTGTAAACAGCGGTATCAGTTGTTCTGTGTGACCTGTGGTACAAAACTGTTTTCCTGCTTGTGAAGGAAATCTTCAGAGCAAAGCTGGGGATACACAAATGCAGCCCCATGTAGACCGTAAATAAATATATATAAATGCGCACACCCTTTTATTTTGCATGCCTGAAAACTAGAAATAATGTCTGATGCTCAGAAGAAAGGAAATACTTAGTTAAGAGAAAAAGAGAGAGCTGTAAGAAGGCAAGACAAGAACTACATATTTATTTTTCATCATGTAAATGGAAAGCTAGTGCGTTTTCAGCTTCGCTGAATTATTCTATGGCATATCTCTGGCAGAAATCAAAAAAATCTGCTCATATCCAGCCCCTCAATTATTGCACCTCGCTCTTCAGTGTGCCAAAATGACATCTTAAGAACTGGCAGAAAGATTTGCCTCCGCGCTCTCCCTTGCGCTCAGAAAGGCTGCTCCGCCGCGCTCAAAGGTGTTGGGAGATTTTGCAGCTTAGGTCAAAGGATGCTAATAAAGCACTTGAGCCTCCATATGGTATTTTGGCACTAAAATGTCAGCTGCTTTTCAGACACTGTACTTTAATCATTTCAGACAGGCCCCTTTTAAATGGTTTGTTTAGTTTGCTTAGAGAATAATATTTGTTATTTGGTTTTCAGAATGACTAATAAATGAACTGTCTTTGCTTGGGGAGAATAATGCCACTTAAGCAAAACCTAGTACTGCAGTTCAGAGCTATTTAATAAGAAATACCTGTCAGTGTCAGAATATATTTACTGTGCATTAGCTTTGAAGAATTGCAGAATTAGTTTTCCCCTTGCTAAGTTTACTTTATGTAAAATGTAACACATGAACTGTGAATATGTGGACAGCAAACAGACTGTATCAATGAATTCAGCCTCCCCCGGAAAATGCTGACAGCGGCAAGCGAAACACCTCCTAACAGACACAACTGACACCATCAAAAGAGAAACGTGTGACAGCTGCCAAAGAGCTGCAGCCTCCTGCCTCCCTTCTCTTGTTTCAAAAACAAAATCAAATCCAAAATAACACGCTGTAGTCTATTTATCCTCTTGTTTAATCTGCTGGGAAAGCATCAGCATAATTAAATGCTTTTAATCTTTTGGTTTTAACTTGTGATCAGGCGGCAGTGAAAAGAAAACGGTGCTGTACAGGAGCAGAAGCTTTTCATCACCCACGAGCCCCGCGCAGCAGCACCCGGCATGGCAGCGCCTGGCACAGCCACCTCTGCCTAGGAAGGCTGTGGGCACGGCCCCGACCCAGGGGCATCCCCATCCTCAGCGCCACACAAGCACCAGCCCACTGTGACTGACCCACACGTGGGGAAGGGGCATTCTCACTTTCCAGCAGGTCTTCAGTCCAGATCTGGAGCTGCAAATGGAGAGCATTTGCTCTACCATGCTGTAGTCGCATCATTTCTATTATTTATGCGACTCAGCGCTTCCTTTCACAACCCAGGTACCGTCTTGGACTTTCCAGCCATCTGGGGCAGCTAGTTAGGAAGCTGACGGTGGGTTGCATGAAGAAGAAAGTTATTTACTTAGAAACTGTCTCTGTGGCATCTTGACCATCTGGAAAGAATATGGAAATGAGACTTTTAGCGAGATGGATCTTCTCAGTTGATAAATTAACCAAGCATCTCCAGCAGTACGCATAACTGATAAAAGCATGCATTTCTAAGCACATCCCAGCTCACACACACATATATAGGTGTGAGTGTATGCAATTTTCCATCTCACCCACATATCTGGGGACCTAAGTCACACTCCTGCAAAGCTAGCCAGGTTTCCAGGCAAACAAAGCCCAACTCCCAGCCCTAAAATTCACGTACAATGAAATGAGGGGCCAGGAAGGGTTGGGTTATAAAGCTGTGCCACTGAAACCTTGCTTGCATGACTAAACCTGCCCCATGGGGACCAAGCCCAGTCCTGCGGGGAGAGCAGGGCTGTGAGGATCCTGCTGGGGTGGCCAGGGAGACCAGTCAGCATGAGCTCCTCATCCCATCGCACGGCAAGTGAGGTGAAAGCGTGTACCCCAGCACGGTACACGGTACCACTCCCCAAAGCCACAGCAGCGAGTAAGAGCCTGGTGCAGTGAGGAAATAACACACACAGCCTGGCACACATGCAGGAACCTCTCAGCTCTTATGCCAGCCTCTTAGTAACCAAAATATCATGCTAGGCTGGAGTGGATCTGGCTTCTTTGAGCATGAGTCATATCATTTGCTGCTTGCCAGGAGAGTTCCCAGGAACTGGGGACAGCAGGACAGAAATTACAGCCATCCTCTGAGCACTGTAATTTGTGCCGGAACTAGATGGCTCTCTGAACCACCACACGACAGGAGAATTAAGGCTGGCTTCAAGCCTGATGCAGGTTGCTGGGATCAGAGCATGGAGCCCCAAATTAAGCACTGCGAGAATGGAGCCAGAAGAAGTTTGTGAAATAGTGAAGTCCCTGGAACAGCCATCCTGCCTTTCAAATGCAAACACCATCTCAAGGAAAGTTTCTTCTTCAAGCCTCTGAGTGTTGACTTCTAATCACCTGAGCAGAGGAAATACACCCAAGAATATGAACATGGAGAAGAGCCTCTGGGTGCTGGCTCGGAGCAGGTCAGTGATACAGGAAACCACACTCCTGCCAGATGAGTCAATCCAGGTCACGCGTTCAGTAAACCACCGTTTTGGTGCTTGTTCACGAGCCTCTGCCACACTGCGCAGGGCATAACGTTACCTCCTGCTAATGCAGCCCTCCATCTTGCTACCAAACCATATAGCTTCCCAAAAGCAGTTGGTGTACCCGGTACCTGTTCTCCTCTCAACACCACGTATGAAAAGTGATATACACTGTCAGCCAGATCCTCCATCACCCACTTTCTGGGTGCCCCAACAAGACTTTTTGCCTGACACAAAGTCGGATTGATAACCAGAAATCCAATTATAAACTGAACTTAATATCCATGAAACACCAACAGGGGATCTAGAAAAACCAGTATCCTACCTCCGCAGTCCCATGATAACCCTCCACTGGGGGTGAGAGTATTGCTAAATTACCACATAAATTTTTAGTTTCCTAAAGTCTCTGTTCATCTCATGGGTTCACCATCAGCCAGGTGTCCTTCTGCTCCAGGATGACACCTTCGTCCCATCACCTGCAGGTTTTTAAATGGGAACTATGGGTACAGTAGAGTTGGAGGTTGTAACTGTCTGTGTGAGCCCGTTCTCTCTATGTGGGTATCAGGCAGCGGGATGTCACCAGTCCCTGGAGCCTGAGAAGATGAGACCTACCACAAGCTTCAGGAGAACTTAGAGGGGACAGGAGATGCCTTGGCAGAGCACAAAGTGAAGAGCAGTATCCCAGGGTAACAAATGCAGATTTACCTGTACAGGGCAGGGAACTCTTCTGGTGAAGACGTGCTGTGCCCAAGCTCTGCCAGCGGTCAGCAGATGAGCAGTTTCCTCATTTAACGCCCAGTGTGGTCTGAAGGTCTCCTTCATACTGGTATTGGCAACTCTTGTGTGCCAAGGAACAGCATGAGAGCAGCAGCTGAGCATCTGTCCCCTGAGCCCGTGCTGCAGCTAGAGCAGTCCCTTGAATTTTTTAACACTTCTCCCTGAACAAATTTTTTTTTTTGCCTCTATACATCGGAATGCATCAAGCTCAGGTGTGCCCAGATGGCTCTCGGAAACCCAAGGGACCTTAGAGGAGGATTTACTGGCCATAATACTATATAAACGTGTGCGTGTTTTAAAGTCTGTGATTCTACTTTGTTAATTGACTGGAAAAGGCGACACGTTAAAGCAAAATTAAGATCTGAGAAATTATCAGATGATCTGGATACCTATAGTGCCAACGGGGTTTGAAGTTGGAGCTGGCAGAGGCTCAGCCCTCTGGCTACCGAGTCAAAGGCTCTCTGGGTGGACTCACCCTCAACCCATAGTCCACTGCAGCAACTAAGCAATACAGGGAGAGAGAAGCCTCTCCAAGCAGGAAATATCTCAAGAAGCTCCATCCTGGGTCCTGTGCTGTGTTCTCTCACTGAGAAACGTCTCAGGCAGTGTGAGATTTTGCCATTGCTGGCATTTTCTCAGGTGACTGAAGTCATGCGGGCCTCATCCAGAGACAGGCTCCAGTTCCTTCTATACCTACCAGAGCCCTGGATTTTTTTCAGGAGTACGAAAGGTCTGAGATGAGACCCTCTCCCCTTTCATCCCAGGATCACAGGCAGCAGCGCTCACTTTCTGAGGAACAAGGGCCCTTTTTCAAAGCACTCCTTACGTTTAACTCCCAAGGCATTTGGAAACTCTGTAAAGGCAGAAATTAACCTGGGTTTCTAGATAGAGAGCAGAGTGTCTAATGCTTTTAGCAGCATTTCAGAGGCAGAAAGAATCTTCAAAATGTTTTGACTTTCAGTTTTGAGAGAAATATTTTTTCTTTGAAATTAGCCTAATTAAAGGATCACAAAATTAATTAAAACACAAAATGAAATGCAAGGCTTTGCATCAGGTCGAATGAAACGTTTTAGCATGCTTTAAAATGAAATCAGAGGTGGTTATCATTTTGATTAAAGAAACCTCCCTCTCCCTCCCCAAGCTCTGACAAACACTGATTCGAAGAAAATCCTCCTCTCCCAAATCTGCCCATCCCACCTTGCAGAGGGGTCCAGCTCTCCCTGCTCCAAAATGTCAGGGACCAGAAACTCCACTTCACACTTGACCCTTGGCTCCCACCAAAGACACTTTGGCTGGATGATATTTTAAAGTGCTCCTGCTTGGTGGTGGCAGCTCATTTAAAATTAACAGCACCCCTAATTGGGAAGAGGGGAGCTTTGCCTGGCAGAAATGCCACTGCTGGCCCCTAGCAAGGTGGGGGCAGCCTGGTGCCACTCTAAATAGCCATCACTGTCAGCAGTGGGTTCCTGGCCATGGCTGAACTATCTGCCTGTTTAAATATAGCAAGCCCCAAAATATCAGGAGCTTGAAAGATGCAAAGCAGAAGCACAGGGGAGGCAGGGATGGTGTTGGCTCAGAAAGAGCCCCCGACCATGGGCTGAGTCCCGTTGATGTACCAATGCGACACCTGAGCTTTCGTGGCCTCTGATGAGGCCTTGTCCTGCTCCCTGGCTGACCCAGCTGCCCATACTTCGTAGCACCAGAAAACACATTTTCTTCCAAGACCAAAAATTTCTGTTCACTATAAATATCAAGAAAGCAGCTTGTGATGAAGCAGTCAGGGTTTTACAGGGTTCTGAGGATGTAAAACGTTATTTAAGCGATAACTATTTTTACAGTTGTTTATTACATGGAGCTTGTCTATGGTGGGGTCCAACCCCCACTGCACAGCAGGTGCTCCCAGCATGAAACACTGGTGAGCCTCAGGCAAGCATCTCACAAGCAGGTGGCCATGGTCTCCTGAAGGCAAGAAACACAATAGGGGCGATGTGTTGGCCCTAAGAAGGGTGGTTAAGCCCAAACCCTTAGAGGCGTTCGGGTTGCTAAACCCATGGGGGAACCAAGGGGCTGCTTTCCCACAGCAAAGCACCGAAATGCTGTTGCTTTTAAGCTCGTGCTTCAGGGAGTGCATCCATATGATGCGGGGTGAGGCACACTCAGACACTTATTTTGAGGGAAATCTTCCATTTTTCTCCCCTCACCCCCGTCCTATGTTCCGGCCAAGCACAGGCATCTCTGCTTGGCCTATAGGCTCACAGCTGCAGGGGGTTTGGGTTTTACATCTCCCCGCCAGCCACCTCGCTTTGCTGCCAGACATCATCTCCGGTAGGCAGCGTCCCGGTGGGGCAGCTGCCAACGTGGCTCTGCATGGAGGGACCAAGGGGCTGGCGTGTGCATCGTCCTCCCCGTTGCGCTTGTGAAATCTTGTTTGTACACAGAATAACATTTTGCAATATCGCTCGTGTGTTGCTGCAGTGCTCGGGGTCACTAAACCTGGAGAAACCGAGTTTCCTCTCCACCAGACACCACGCACACAGCCATGGATCCTCCAGCTCTGTGGCAGGGCCCTGTCCCTCACCACAGCCATGCATCCTCCTCCCCAAATGAGATGTGCTGCAAAGGCCAGAGGATAAGCTAAGCCAAAGCAAACCCCCAGGCATCTTCCAGCGGGTTAAGGGGCGGCGCACACCCGCTCTCCCTGCTGCCTTTCCGACCTCCTCCTTGCAAAAGGCAAACAAAGAGGCTCTCCTAAGCGAACAATCTCCATGTACCTCCGCCTGCCATAATGGCATTAGGAGAAGGGTGGGAAGAGATCCTAGCTCTCTGCTCACATTTAAGCATATAAAAACAAACAACAAAAAAAAAAACGGGGAAAGTTAAATCCATCTGAAAGTACCTCCCTCTCTCCCAGAAGAGTGATAAAGGCTTTTTGGCAAAGCGAGGTGGTGTTTATTTTGGTTTGTGTTGTGTTGCTGCTCTGACCCCCTCAGCTGTTAGACGGCAAACTTGACAGCCTGATTGTTTTTACTGGACCACGCCAGAGTTTTTTTGCTTTGCAAAAGCGATCTGGGAGCAGTTTGCACTGATTGCTTCGGAGGGCTCCGACCAGGGACCATCGCCTTGTCCTGCACCGTGCCCCACATCTCAGGCGGGACTGCAGCCGGGGATCGGGCTGCAGCTGGTTTAAATCATCACTTTCTTCCCATTTCATTGCACAAGGCAGCACTTGAAGATTTTCCTTTCTATTCTGCTGAAATGTGACTCTAATTAGATGATAACAAGGCTCTGACATTTTCTAATCGTAATCCTATCCGTGCAAGGGGACATTATTAAAACGATTAAAATTATTGATAAAGAGGAGGAAGGACACTCGGTCAGAGAACTCAGTATTTGGCCCACGGCACAGGAAGGGGAGGACAGGTCTGGGTCTGTCCTCTGGGATAAAGCCACTACAGTCCCTGAGGATGTGCTGCTCTCCAAACACTTTCTTAAGTAACACAACACCTCCCACCAAGCTGGAGGAACCAGATTGACCAGGACTTAAAGGAAAGGCAGTTTCGGTGACAAAAGGTGGACCTGTTCTTCAGGTAGAGCAAATGAAGTGCAGCTGCTTCAGACCTGAAGCTACTAAGGACACGGCTGGACCCAGTGTTTTCCACACTCGTATGTGCTCATGTGGGATTCTCAGAGAAAACATCACCATTTCATATGATGGGCCTTTTAGAACCTCTTTTGGGAAGGTTTTTGTTCTATGGGATAAGCATGGGGGACACGCAATCAGTCTCTCATCTACTCAGGTGAAATTAAAGAGAAGATGAGCAGCCAGGCAGCTTTAAAGCCAGGCAGCTTTTTGTAGGCAAGAGTCAGAAACAGAGATGGAAAAGTCCCAAGGACTAACATTTCCACAAAGTAACAGTGAACTGAGCAAGATTTTGCCTTTGCAACTCTAAGAGGCAATGCAGCAGTTACATTTTTCCTGACCCAGGGAACAGGTATGTGATCTGCATCCCTCTCCCAAATCAGGCCCCACACACCCAGCTGTGTGCCACAGGAGGAAGATCCCAGCTGGAGCCTACCTTGAAGTCCACAAGCACCAGGGTCAGACCCACCATCGCTCATCTCTGAAGTCCCAGACTCTGCATTGCTTCTGTGGGATCCTGTTTTGCCTGTGGGATCCTTCTTTTTGCAGGGCGCTGTGCTCAGCTCCACATCAGCCCCGCCTGGCGTGGAAAGCAGGCAGCTCTGAGCCAGTTTTCTGCTCCGGAAACCTCGGGAATCTCCCTTGGTGTTTCCCAGAATATCCCAAGGCTCTTCTAATTTCCTACAGCTGCTGCACACCAGCACAGCAGCGAGCCAGAGGCTCCACCCGGAGCTTACCCCTCGGAGGTGGCAGGGACATCAGTGGCACAGCCCCAGCAGCTGGGGATTCCTCACCCCTGGGGAAGCCCCAACATCTGCAGAAAACAAGACTCATCTTGGAACACCAAAACAAAGCAAAACCAACCTCTAGGGAACAGAGAGATGCAGGCAGCGAAGCCTGCTCACCAAGACACCAGGGGAGAGCTTGCAGGCTCCAACACCAGCCCTCTTTGCTCCCCGAGGGCTGGGAAGATGCACAGTGCTACCCATCCCCATTCACATGTATCCCTGTAGTTCACATGTTCTTGAGGATAAAACAGAGGAGGCATTTTCCCAGCAGTTAGTGATCTCCTAATTGATTGCCAGCGACACCTGCAGCCCTGCTCATCGTGGCTACCTTGACCTGAAGCGTGTAAGTCCTCAGGGAGCAAGTTGCCAGAGAGACCACTGCGGGGTTAGGGTTAGTACAGTCAGTAGGTGCCAAAGTACGGGGCATCTCAGAGGCATCTCCCCACGACTAGTTTGCATACAGGGTCAAACTGCCAATACAGAGGACCAAAGACAGCAGCAAGCTCCAGCGCTTCTCAAAGAGAAAAGTCCTCCAGAGCTAGCAAACCATTTGCAGAAAACAATTTATTCATTCAATTTACACCTTATTTCTCTTCACAAGCAGATCATAGTCTCCATGAAATTGCTCATTGCTAGAAATTATGCAGCAAATATTTCAGGAAACGTATCTCCAGCAAATTGCCTGCTGCCAGGGCTATTTCCCTATTCACAGTGAGAAATCTGAGCTGTTTTGATAGGACATACAGCTTCCATAGCATCGCTCTTTCCCCGTCACGGAAGCATGATGCTCTCCCAGCCCAGCACAACCGGCAGCACTTCTTAACTTATAAATAAAAAGCTCACAACAGAATCAACCTTACAGCGCAAATATTCATGATTATGAATTTGAAAATCACTTCCTATGAATGAGCCTGCACAGTTTGCATTAAAACGTGCTGCTTCAGCATCATTCCTGACAGTGTACATGTTTGCTAGAACAGCCACAGAGAGCAAACCCAAAAAGGTCAGGAAGGGAAAGAGAACAAATTTATTGAGAAATTCAAACATATGTTTGGGGCTGGTTTAAAACCCCCAAAAAAAAAATCTCTGCTGCAAATACATAGATGGTGCCTCCGTCACCCTTGGAGACTGCACTATGCTGAGCTCGCTACACGAGGACAGAGGTCTCAGCTAATTGAAAAACTGATTAATTTATACACCTACCAACTTTGATATTTTGAAGGTTTTAATTTCTCTTTAAAATGCTGAAGATTTCTTTGGAAAAAAAGATTTAGAATTCATATTGGAAACTCACAAAAGAGTTTTTAAAACTCTACCTTCTCATTTTAATAAAACGTAGTTTGGATTATTTTTTTTTCTTGGAAATATCTTCATTAAATAGAAGAGGAACTAAAGGGCATGGTAATATAATTCACAGACGATACTAAATTAGGATATATTGTACACGGCAGTGCGGACTGAGAAATAATACAAAGGGCCCCAGAGAGATTGGAAACCTGGGTAGAAAATAAATGAGATTCAATTTGGAAAAATGCCGTTGATGCCTCTGGGGAAAATAATTTGAAACACTCAGAAACCTGGGAAGCAGGAATGGCTAACAGGGAGTTTAAAACAATAACAAAGAGAAAATTGGTCTGCAAAGCATTACGGACCCCCTCTAACGCCCACTGGAGTCAGCAAAGTGGTTCCTGTTTGCTGTCGCAAGGCCTTGGGGATGGTCACCACCGCACTGACGGCAGAGGCACAACAGAAACACGACCCAGAATTACCGCAGACCTGGGCAGCATTATGCCAAAACCACACTGAGGTGGTAACTCAAGTGACTGGAGGGGCATGACCAGGGCTGGGAGCTGTATCTGTGTCAGCCATAGAAAGGCTGGACATGGAGAAGCACGAGGGTGGGGATGCTCTACAAGACCATGATGAAGGTGAGAGGGAGTGGGGCAAGAGACACACAAGCTGAATTTTGAATCACCACCTCAGATGAGGTTCCAGCAGTAAAGAGCAAAAGCACAAAGAGATTTTTGAAAGCTCTGCAGACAAATACATTCCTGCACGCATCCCTCTCCTGGCAGGAGATGGGCTGGGACTCAAGTGGTCCCTACCTAACTCAAGTGTTTCCTCTTCTTGTTGGTTTTCCTTCAAACCTACATACGTTTATAAGAGCTTCAGAGAAGGAAAAAAAACCTGGGAGCACAGAACAAGTGTGAGCACAGGAGAGAAGGTGAAGAGTGAGCAGGAGCAGCTTGGTCCTCACAGGACATGCACTCAAGTTTCTATTGCCCCCAGATGAGGAGTAGGGCAAAAGCTAGATGAACACACCTCTGTCCAGACTCACAGCAGCTCCAGTCTTGCCAGCAGATGATACCATCAGGTGCTGTCATTGGTTCAGAGAAGAAATGCAGCTTCTAATTTTACCCAGTCTTGGGGCTGGTGCAGGATCATTTTCCCCTGTCCAGGAGGGCAGGCAACAGTAATAACATCACAGACTCGGCATTCCCACTTTTCCAAGAATCCTTTCTCACAGAGACACGCTGTCCGTCAACTAAATCAGTCCTTGCTGATTAGGGCAGGAATTTGAATGTATCACCCTGAAATCATCAAAAAGCACCATTTCACACAGGCTCATTAGAAAGATACGTTATAGAAGAAATTCCTTTGAACAGACAACCTGATCCAAGCAAGGAATCTGCTTAATTTATGGCCAAACACAAATACTCTGCTGAGCTGGACCTGTAATATTTGGACATCCGATGGAATGAATCATGACCTTGCTCAAGTCCCCTTATTCCCACCCCTCCCCTTCACACACACATGCTTTCTCCACCTCTTGGATTCAGTTTTGAGAAGATGAGGTGGGGAGCATGAGGCTGTCTCACCCACTCTCAGCACCGCAAGGATGGGCTCTGGCCCCAGCACCTTCCCCCGCCTAGTGGGCCCAGCCGCAGCCACCCACCCGCCGCCTTCCTGCAGTGCAGCCGCAGTGGGTCAAACACCCAGGGACAGCCGGGCTGTGCGGGGTCTGCACCACAACGGCCCCAACCCTCTCACTCAGAGCTGTACCAGGGCAGCCTACTTGCAAGATGACAACTGATTGTTGTTGGTTGTTTTTTTTTTTTTGTTTTACTTTTAAAGGGTTGGGCTCTGCTCATCTGTCTCCTGTATTTCAAGAAACCATCTAAGCCTATATATTCCAGATGATAAACTCCACCTAGCAATTTTCTCCTTTTCATTAAAATTATTTACACCAGAAGAACTTAAAACAAAAATCGATTTCAGAAGAAACAAGGAGGAACAGATCAAGGACTCCTTTCTGCTACTCCTTTTTAGCTTCTGAAAGGCACACGCTACGTTTATGAACTTGAGCATCACATATATATTTTAAAAGGTAACAGCACAAAGACTTGGTACAGTATCCATCATTTTTTCTTGACCTTACAAAAAATAGAGCTCATCAGATAAACAGCATTTCTGACATTTTGCAGTTGTTTTCTTTCACCTTTGGGACATAAATAAAATCTTTAAGCATTTTGTTGAATGAGCTTTCAGAAGTGGGGCTTTGGAGACACCTAACCAAACCAAATAATAGGTAAGTTGAAACTGTACAAGACTTGCCACCAGCTCTAAAAAAAATATAATTTTAATTCTAATTTCAATAAGAGTTATCATTTCCTCAGAGTATTTTTAATTAAATTGCAACTATTCTTTTCCCCTAGATGAAAACTCTGTCACTGGGGTGGGGCTGAGGATGGTTTTGATGGTCCTCCCCAGAGACACTTGCAGGCTTTTGAAGATGTTCATCTCAAATCAGAGGGAAATTGCTTACTCTTTTCCAGGACTATTGATTTTTAGACACATATCTGAAACAGCTTCTACCCAGCTCTCACAAGAGGGGTCCTTAGGAACGAAAGATGTGGACATACGACTGGCTCTTGAAGTCCCAGAGAGGAGGTTTGAAGAGCCATTTTCCTGCACCTAGGACCACCACAAGAGACTAGCTCTCCAGTTGACACAGAGCTTCAGCCAGCAAATGTTTACTCCTTCAGATGAGGGCAAGAGAGAAATGGGGAGGTCTTGGGAACTGTGCCATGTACAGCACAACGGCAAACCAACTCGCAGCCTTCACTGTCTTCTCTCAGGTCATCGACAACTAGATTTTAAGGCTAATTTCAGGTGATTTGAGTCAATCGGTCACCTGTGATTTAAAAAAAATAACCTGTTTCTAAAGTTGAATACAACAGTATGTACCAAGGCAAAAATGTAACCTACAAATAGAGAGATGCTGCCTTTGCTCCTCAGTCATCACAGTTTCAGGGATGTGGGATTTTTAATGGATTACAAAACCAGACAGCACCATCCACACCTTTAGAATAAAGCTAACACTTGGGTTACTTCAGCGCGTTGTATCCCACCCCAAAACATCACATCAGTCTTTAAACTGGAACAAAGGATGAATTTATGTACTTCAGTGCAAAGTACGAAGGATGAATTTATATACTTCAGCAAGCTCACCTCCTAATGCCACTGGTTTCCAGTCCAGCCATCAAGTGCCAGGCAAAGTGATTTTCACTCAGCCCAGCTCAGAAGGAACTGGGAAACCAGGAGTCTTCCCATCCTTGCTCACCCAACAAATTTGAGTCCACTACAAAAGGGTAAGAGCTATAAATGCTGGAATTTCAGAGGGAAAAAAAAGGTCATGCAAACCATTTCAAAAAGATGTAGGTATTAAAACAGTAAATTAAAGTCCTTGGTCTCTCAGAAGGGACTTTTGGAAATCCTCTCCATGGCTATAGTGGCCCTGGACATCTGATGAAGGGCATCATCATCCCATTATGACCAGAATTTGTCACATTCATTACCTTCTACTCAATCACTTAGAAATGCAAAACATGGTTTGACAAGCTTCATTTCATTTTAACCAGTTTTAAAATTGTATTGTTTATTTTAATTGCATGCCATTCTTCATCCAAGTGCGGTTCAACAAAATTCAAGTTAAAAAACATCTGAGGGTTATGTTCACTTTTTAAAAAAAAGTGAAAAAGCTACAGTTTAGGTTTTGAATACAAAAATTGAACTATGTAATTGTTTAAATGAGCATTCCTTTACCATATCATCCTCCCTAGGAAGAAGTAGTGCCATATTTAATGTAAGCAGCTATATTTGGTTACAAATCATGTTTTAGCAATTATACTACACAGCAAGAACGAACAACTCTGTAGTTTTTAATAAAATACACATGAGAAACAGGATCTTCAATTTACATTTATTTTTATCTTGCTCGTTCATGAAAAGCCACGTTCAAAAATTACTTCGTCTTGTCTTTTCATGAGAGCAAAGCGTGGGTTTGCTTGAGCCCAGTGTGGCTCCAGCACCAGGTGAGACATGACTGTTCTGCCCAGCTCAGAACTGAGCTGCATTTGGAGGCCTTAACTCAGATGTTGCACCTCCACAGTTTGCAAAGGGAAGAGAGCATTAATATTGCAAGCTGAGAAGCACTCTTGAAATGTGGGGCTGGAAGGTACTTACGTAATGGCTGGGAAGTGGCACTGCCACTGTCCTCAGAGGGCAGCACCCTGCTTCCAGCCGTGCTTCACATCTGTCGCCTCCAGCGGGTTCAGCAGTTCTCAGCCTGGCAGGTCCCTGCGATTTCACGCACTCGAGGCCTGGCACCTACAGAAGCAAGAGCTGCGCTGTACAGAGACCTCGCCATCTCCCTCTTTGGGATGTGCCACGGACAAACCAAGTATCCCTGGTATGAAAATGGACCTGTGGAGCCAAAATTCCTCTTGTTTTAAAGCCTACCAAAGGCTCCAATCAATTGCTATTGGCAACAAGCAGGACATGAAACCCATTGTGTTTCAGCCCTTAATTTACTGATCATTAATGCTAGCAGGAGGAGGGAGGGAGAATGTAAAATAGGGCTACCTGTGAAACCAAAAATCAAATTTCCATCAGAACACCCAGGTGATGGGTAGTAGCTCGCTACCATCCAGAGCACCTTGCTCTCCTACCACCTCCACGGTTGGTCAGATGTTGGAAAGGATCCTCCCGTCAACACACTTGGCTCCTGCTCTAGGACAGGCAAGACTTCACCAGCCCTGCTCTAGCTACCCCACGCAGCAAGTACATTAACATTTTTCAGCAAAGATGATAAACCAGGTTGATAACTTGAGGACTTTGATGGATTTGGGACCATGGAGCTGGCTACCAACAGCAAGGTCAGTACATTCAGAATTCTCCCAATGGGGTCTTTGGAGTTTTCCAAGTCAACGCCTTCCCTAGACCCAGATGATCTACGATGAGGATGTTGCAGGTTTGTCAACCCAAGAAATCCCATTAGCAAAGCAGATGGAATAAAAAGGGCACAAGGGCAAAGCTATTACAGTGCAGTTCACTTTCTGTCCACTGCATGGATTAGCGTAATTAACAAAGTATTTAGAAGACTTTAGACTAGGAAGCAATGCCACCTAGTGAATGGGATGGCATGTGATAGGCAGGGGACACCTCAGAGAGCTGATCCCAGGGGAGGTTGTTGATGCAGCAAGCTCCCACTACGGTGCACCGAACAGAATCAGTGCAAGGACTAACCAGGTATCCCACCATCTGCCCCCACCCCAGTCTCAACAGCTACACAAACAGAAGTTCAAAGACATTTTAACTGATGAATAATTTAAATAAAAATGCATTTTCAGTAGGCCTTGAGTTTAAATTTTCCTTCAACAAGACTTTTTAAAGGAGAGAAATATACAGCTCAAAAATGACAGATGGCTTTAAAATTAGAGATCAGATTATATGGGAATTTATAAAGGTATTGCAGAGAAAAAGCAGCACTGAATGTTACTAAGTGTAAGATAAAGCCTCAGCAGACACCAGCAATTAAATAAAAAATCCAAACAATTCATGGCCCAGAGACTGTCACAGCATTGGGCAGAGGCTGACAGCCACAGCACAGCCCCAACTGCCTTACAGAGGGCAACTGGTTCCCATTCCTGCTCTGAACCATTTTCCATTAGAAGATCCAAATTATGAGCAAGTCAGACTCTCCACACAAGATATTTGATGCAGCAGTTTTTTGGAGTTTTGAGGTTTTTTTCCCCCAAAATGAATTCCTGGTTTTGTTTAGTTATTTGCAAAACCATGTCAAGTTATAAGCGTATGACCACAAATCAGACAGAAGTAGCTACTGATGTGGTTTCCCCCACCCCCCAGCATTTGCCATGGTAATAGAGAGTTATATAAATAACAGTCATGATCTATGGTAGGGCAGTAGTTTGATCAGACTAAAGACTTCTGGTATGCAAGACTTCTCTACCAAAAAAATGTTTTGGCCAATTTGTAAAATTAATGGGACTCCAGAGTAATCGTGCTGGAGCCAAACACTTATATGTTTGATACAGAGGGATTTTCAGTGGATTTGAAGGCGGGGAGTGGTCGGTTTAACACACACATTCTTTTTGCAAGTGCGGTGCAGACTTTGCTGAGAAACGTGAGAGAAGACAACAACCAACGTGGCAGGCGACACGCAACCAGAAGACATCATGGCTTGGTCAATCCATGAGCAGGGAGCTGGAGCGCACAGCAGCTCACGCTGTTCTGATGGTCCTTGCGTGACATCTGGTGGTCGAAAAGTACCCCAGGAAGAACCATCTGACTCCGGCTGCACCCAGGGTACCCCCACAGCTACGGGAAAGGCAACGAGCTACAAGCCTGCAAGAACTTCACTAGGACCTAAATGCTCTGTTTCTAATGTATGCTGTGGTAAAATGATCAAACATTTATTTTGGGAACTGAACCTCTACACTCCCTGCACCGATACCCTCAAAATACATCCCAGTCACTTCTAATAAAGATGGGGCATCCTGTCTGGGGACAATCAAGCGCCTACAAGAATTCTAAGTGGACATAAATTTAAGGCATTGCATTTCATTAGCCCAAAGTTTTTCAGCATCTTTTAACTGTATTTAGGTTCTAAAGGATAAAAAAACATCAATCTGAAGCGTGATCCATGAGAGGACAAAACAAAAATGTGCCAAAAATTAAGCCCCGAAGTCTCTTTCTTTGCGTTAACAGCAACATTTAAAGACTGCTTTCTTGTAATAATTGCGTGAGGAAGAGAAACATTTCAGTACGCAAAACTGAAAGCAGATCTCCAAAGACAAGTTTCCTGCATGAAAATGGAATATACTTACTGAAGATACACCTCAAAATTTCTCCGTACCTCAGACTTCTTTAAAGACACAAAAATCCTGAAAGTCCAAGGAAGCCAGGAACTGAAAGGTGAGCTGGAATCGACTCCATCTGTAAGAGCCTTCGGGCAGCGCGGGTGCTTGCAGAGGAGCAGAAGCACGCTCCTCGGCTTTTCAATAGGCTGGAGCTGTCAGAGATGCTGAGGATAAATTGTCAAGCCATGGCTGCCCTAAACAAACGTGATGTTCGGCTGAACACCGCGGAGGGAGTTTCTTCCTTCGTTGCAGTTGCTGCCTGCATTAAGTTGATATAAAATGCATGGGCTTGAAGTGAGACACAGCATCCCTGTGTGCAGAGCAGAGCAAGCGTCCCTGAGCAAGGCATCTCTTCCCCACAATTCTCTCCCACTCATCCCAAAGGTTTCCATAAACGAGATGGCTCCTTGGCTGTACCATAAACACGATCTGACCCACATTATCCAGTTAAATATATCTTATCTATAGTAAATCTTCTATGAATTAAAGCTCAGTTTCTCCCCTGCCTTGCCTCCCACAACACACTTATCACAAGGTGGTGCAAACAGATCCCCCAATGGATTTTTGATCCCTTCTCGTCTCGGTCACTTCCCAAAGTCACCTGTAAAGAGCCCCAGGTAACCTAAGCATTAGGTAAGATCTGCAACCTCAGGAAGGTGTTGCACCAGAGGAGATGAGTTACCAGGAGTGCTGAAATCAAACGCAAGAATTAAGAACTCATCAGAATTTCAGGCAGGAGCTGCTTCGCACATGTCCTGCTTACTTCTGTTGAGAGACAAGAAACCAGTTGATTTCTCAAGATATTTCACTGAGTTTGCAACAGTTTTTTGCTCTATGGTTTGTAATATTACATGCTCTGAAAACAAAATTCAATCCTCAAATCCTTCTAGCTGGTTCCTCATAAAATCCATTAAGTTCAGGCACAAGCAAACCAGACTCATCTCTTTCCCTCCCAGTGCCTATTACATATAAATAGTAATTATCGTTCCTGGCAAGGCTCTAGTGTCTCTTATGATTCTGTACTTTAACGATCTGATTTCTTAGTACTTTCCACTGAAGAATATATTTAACAAGCATCCATGTTTCCTCCTCCATGATAGGATTTTTAAATTATGAATGTAATAAAGACAATGATGTTGCCAGCCTCGTGATTAACAGCTTAAAGAGACACTCGCTAAGCCTACATTCCCCCCCATTATCACAAATTCACTAGCTGTACAGCTTTGTAGGATTCAGCAAAGCCAAGATTTAACTCTATAGTTATATAGCTAAATCAACAAGCAATACAAGAAGGGCACCAATTTAGTTTGATCTAGAAAAGCAATTCAAGTCCTACCTGTTCTGTTGACAGATTTGTGTTTTTGAAATGTCACCTCACTAGGAAGAGTTTAACGCAAGATTTTGACCCTTACTTACACAATATGTGACATCTCCGATCTTGTATGTTGTCACAGCTCAAACCACAGCAAGTTAAGTCACTGCAGTGCTACAGAACAGAGAGCATCATTAACATGCATTTCAGAGTTATTGAACTAATCAACTGGAGAAGCTTCTCCTAATAACATAGATCCCCAAACAAGCCGCTACAAGCACTCCCTCAACCATCACATCCGTTGCTTTTAAAATTAAAATGAAACCAAACCACTGAAAGAAAATAAAGAGTTTATGGTAAAACTCAATTTTATTACTTCACAGGAACACAGGCTTCATTTAATGCAAGAACACACCCACAGAACACAGTTGTTGCTCGGTGGAGTTAAGTCTACGTCACTTTCCAAGGTTTAAATTGTCACATCAACTTGAATAAACGCTACAGTCGCTAATGCCAATCAAAAAAAACTCCAAGCAAGTAAAGACAGGGTAAGCATTATGCTACAGATTCAACCTAAGCCAGCAACTCTTTACGAGCCTGTATGGCTTGGCAATTAGTGCAAGTGGAACATTGAAAGTATCATCTGCACACTCAAGAGGGCCAGGAAAGACCAGAGCAACAGCACCTTAAGATAGCACAAAGGTCCAGCCTCCCTTCTGCAAGGATCTAACAGCTCAGCAGCAGGTATCTCTCTACTTACCTTGCAGAATCAAGGCCACATTTTGCCTTTTTTTTTTTTTGGATTTCTATCAGCCGCACAGTCATTTTAAACTATAGATTAAAGCAAACAAAATGGAAACTAATAATTTACTTCCAATTGTGCTTAAAGTTTATTAAAACTCAGGCAGCTTAAATTTGTCACGCACAAGATGGAGGCTTCACCAGTTCTGGGACTATTTGTATAAATCAGCACAGCGAGACATTCTCTCTGGAATAAGTCGTGAAATTTAAGCATCAGCCAAACCAGTTCAGAGTGATTTATGAAATTCTGAAGATCACATTAATGGAATTCCTAACAGCCATAACTACATCCACATAAATGTGCCTCTCATAATAAAAACACTCTACATAGTTCTGAATGTTTTAAGAACTGGTAAAATGACTACAGATTATGGAGTCCATCTCCTTTAAGGCATCAAAGACATTCTCAAGGAGGAGTTAATTAGTCCAGTTTCACAGGATACACCATTTCAGCATTTGAGATTCTGACTGCCTGTGATTAATTTCAACCGAGCACCAATATACTTTGCTTACATTAGTTCTGTTTTCAATTTCCCCTCCTTTTTTTTTTTTTTTTTCCAGAGGACTCTCACTGGTGTGTTCACAGCTGGAGGCTCAAGTGCAACTCCTCTGTACTGCCCCATAACCAACTGGAACACTTGTCAGCAAACCGCTAGATGACAAGAAAGCACAAGAAGTGCTTCCCAACATGCATCTGGCCCCACCCTGTTCCCCAGTTCACAAGGCAGCAGATCAAAATGCAAGGCCCCCTCCCCTCAAACAGTCTGGTACACAGATGCACTTCCTTCAAAGCACCCATGTTCCTGTTAAACACAAAGTTCACAGAACTGCGGTCCTTTTACTGATGCCACTGATAAAGGGACCGTGATTAAAAATTCCTCCCGGCCTCTCATATAGAGGAAGATGGGATTCCCACCAACCAGCAGCAGGCAACAAGTTTCAGGAAAGGACTACCTGTGGTCCAGTGCTCCAGCACATACCCATGCAATGAAAAATATCCATCGACGACGCAACTTCCACAAAAAGTAAGGGTCTTCCTTGGGTGTACTGAGTCTCCGAGGCGGGCATGCTGTCATAGCACACCTTTAAAGCTTCCTTACCAAAGCGCTTAAGTTCTGAAAATAAAGGCAACTTGCTTACACAGTTCCCTTTCAGCCTTTTACTCTCTTTCCACAGGGATTCTTGCTTCAGAACACAGCAGCACTCGTATGCTTCCAGAGCTGGCACTGCTTTCTCGGTCACCCAATTCTTCTTTGCTCATGCTGGTATACACACACAGTGACAAGTTACACTGAGGCGAGAACTCCTCTGTCCTCAGGGTTGAGAAGAGCCTTTTTGTGGAGTTAGGTTTAATCTGGATCAGTTCAGCTGGTCCCACCACATGGCAGCATTTGGACCATTCATGTGGCAGCAGTGCAGAGAGAAGACGAGAATGGCAGCACATGTTCTACCCTAGCACGTGAGGAACTACATCCCAAGTTCCAGCTTTCATGGAAGTCACCCCCCACTGCTCATAGACCCTTGTCCCAAGACGGTGCTGCTGTTTATATCAGGAACACTCCAGGGAAACACAAAGAACTCATGTGCTGTGAGATGATCTGCACCACACGATGGACAAAAGTATGTGCAGCCAGTCTGGGTCTTCAGGTTCTTTCTGGTTCACTAAGTTCCTTGTTTAAATTATCTAACCAAGTGCTTAAGGCCTTCCTTATGCTACTAAATTAAGCCAGCCCTCGCCAGCTGTCAACAAGGGGAAGTGGGAACACAGAAGGACACTGCAGGACCTCCTTCTCTAGCACAACACAGCATGCACACCCTTCCATCTCCCAGCCTGACTGCACTTGGTGCTCCCTCACTTCTCTCCCGTAATCTAGGAGGGATTTGCACCTGTCTTAGCTCAAGCCTGGATTAATTTGCAATACAAGGAAGTCAAAGTGGTTTTCCTCCATCAGAAGGCAGGGCTATGAATGGACGCAAGTGAAGCTGTGCAACAGATGATGTTTGGCATTGAAAATAGTTTTTCCTTAGGCTCACTCCTTTATCTGGTAGAAAAACATAAAGAAGGCATTTGTTGGTGCAGCAGTCCCACACAACAGTCTCTTCAAATAAAAGTAGCTCTCTTCAGCAAGGAGCATATTATAGTTCACAGATCAAGGTGAAAACCCCAACACCTCAAGAATCACTGCTCTTGCTTATCCCTGCCCAGTGAGGCAACACAGAAAAGTCTGGTGCTGGACTCAGCCTCCTATCCCTCCGGCGCAGTAGGATATAATCTTGCTGTGTTTGTACAGCACCCACCACAAGTGCTATTATTCCCAACCAGCCCCATCGGTGCTACTGAACGCAAACACGACGAGGGATGCTTGAGACACTCAAACAGCAGATGCCGCAGAAATGAATTAATTTATATTTGAACAAAGGCAAAAGCCAATGGGAGGTTAAACACGACAAGCTTGAAGGGAGTTCATTTGAAGACAGATCTGAAGGGAGAGATGCCGAAATGGTACATTTCACTGCATAGTATGGAACTGAAAAATAAGCCAAAGCCATCTGAGATTTAAACAGTTACAGCCAAGGAGTTTGTCTTAATATCCAAGCTGTGACTCTTCAGGGCCAGCTTTATAATTCTCCTTAATACACACATCATGGAGACTTCTGCAGCATATAGGAACATACTGTCAATCTGACTGACTGAACACCTTTGTAGTTTTTATTATACAGACAAGTGCTGAAGCTCGATTTGTGCAAAGGCTGCTTTTTATCTATAGGGATAGGCTGATAATGACAGCTGGGTAAATGTTAACAGAACAAACTTTATTAGCAACTTGAACTACTTAAAAAAGAGGTCTCCACAAATCAAAACTGTAGATGAGTTTAGCCACCCTAAAAAGTGGCAATTGAGTATTATACAGCCACAATGGGGACAATGGAACAATCAAATAGGTTCTAGTTGTTCTTTTTATGGCATTGATTTTTTTTTTTTTTGATACATTCAAAGCATTATTGCATCAGAAAACATATCATGCATCTTTATGTTTCCAGACAAAAATCACCTGTATTTGTCATTTCTAGCTACATCTCAAAGGTGCACCACATCTACAGTTTTATGGTTTTAGTTGCATGCTTTGCCTATATGCATGCTGAGATAATAAATATTAAATACAGGAAAGAACAGAAGAGAACCAAACTGACATAGGGAATATCTTACGGCAGCTATGTTATGTTCTGCCAGCTAAAGAGCTTGTCAAAAAATTGAGGTAACAACAGTGGCCACACCACTCAGCTGAGAATCGCTCAAAATTCACGGAAGTTTTCAGAAATTCAAGTACACAAACACCAGCTGCAACTTGTCAGAAATGCCAGAGAAATTAGGTTGGCTGCATTTTATTAGTCTATTAACTGGCGTTCACACAGCTCCTTGTAAATCCTTTTTCTCACTCGGGGCATATCTTCCTGGGAGAACTGAAAAGGCTGGTCTAAGGCGAGGCACTTGCAGTACTGAGGAAAAGGAAAAGGCTTGATTGAAAAAAAAGGACATTTACTAAATAAACAATACAGGCCACTGATGTTTTAAAAAGCAGTACTCTTACCTGGAGCACAAAAACCCCACAGTCACTGTCATTTTTCTGTTGTGGAATGCACTAAAAGGAAAAGAAACAAGACGACACAGGTTAGATCTTTATTCATCCTTCTATTCTCCAACTCCAAAAGCAGAATCAGCAAAACGATTGGGTGTATCGTCCTCAGAGGTGGCTGTTCTGCAGAAATCGGAGTTGTAATTACTTATTCTGATCCCAACTTTTGCAAGGTGACACTCAACACTTTGTTAGAATAACACCTAACATTTAGAAAAATATATAGTGTAGGACAGAAAACAAATTACAGATCTTTCTTTCAAGTTTATTTTCTTTTACTGACCTACACAGAAAAGCTTCTCAATTAGTTTAAATAAATGTTTGTACAGCATTATCTGCTTTACACAGGACCAAACTCTATCAGCAAAGTCACACAGGCCTAGAGGAAGATCACTCTCAGCATCCCTGCTACCGGCAGTGGCTCTCCTCCCCCAGCCACACCAAAAGGTCTCGAAGAACATGAAGAGTGGTACTCTTCAGGTGACAGGACTGAGCAAGGCAGTCTCAAACGGTACCTTTCAACCTTCATTACTTCTCCAAACATGCTCGGTTTTGACAAGCAGAGCTAGAAAGTCCCACTCAATAGTGCTCCTATGTCTCTGGCACTTGAAGAGGAAAAGTAATTATTTTTCCCCAACTCCCACATCTTCTGCCTCACAGAATGCAAGAGGACAAACTCTGACCGCACAGGGTGTGCATGAGTGCGGAGAGGAATCATTTCATTATTGTATCAGCATCTAAAAATAAATCTGTGCGAGGAGGGAGCTGTTGGGAGTATGTCTAGTGTGCAATGACCTGTTTTATAGCTTTGAAGCCATTATGGGATGGCTACACAAATCACATATTCCCTCATTTACACTACACACAAGTTATTCCCTTTTATTGTTGCCAGACTTTGTTTACTTGTGATCAAATGCAATGTGCCACAAACAGCTCTGGAGACCAAAGACCTCTATCCACAGCAAACGCAATACAGGCAGAAGCAGCATTAGCCTGTTCCCTCCCCCACCAAATCCCATCCATTTGGCATAGTTCAGAACAGTCCTTTCGGGAGAAGTAAGCAAGCTGAATCTCCAGCCCATTCAGCCCTTGACCTTGTGTCAACATTGGCACCAGCTACAGATTTTGCTGCATGGTTATTTAATTGTCCAGAGGTTAGGCTCTGATCACCAAGCCACTTGCAGAAAATATTAGAGACCTGGTGGGAGCTGAATGAGTGGCAGAGCTCTAATTCCCATGTGTAACCACCTGTGTCACTCCATGTGGCCAGCACAAACCAATTTACTACTTGTAAAAATACAGGGGTTTAGAAGCAGCCTCCTAAAAACTCCCAGAATGTCAGACTCTGGGGTTCGATGTGCTGCCATTTACCTTTGTCACAGCAGTCTGCCAACCCTGAAGAAACTCAGGGCGATTCTTCTCTTTTGCTTCAGTCAGCAAATACTTTCGAATGTTCTTTAAAAAGGAAAGGAAAAAAAAACCAACAACATTATTCACCAGCTAAAGAACAGGAGAGAGACAATGACATCTTTGTTGGTATCCTTTTGACAATGAGGACCTGTTTCAGGTGAGCACTGGGAGCCAAGCTCAGATATAGAGGTAGAGAAATTAACTCTGGGGGCTACTGTGCCTTTTACCACCAAGGCTGGTGTTAGTCTACTAAGGGGAGCTTTAACACCCTTCAGTCCCACCGCACACAGGCACAGACTCAGAGTGTTCTCAGACAGGTGGAGACACACAGCACAGTCTGGCCTGGGCTCTCTCCTGGCTTCCTTGACTGACACCGAGACCCTTACATTAATACAATACCATTTTCCTGCCTGAATCTCAATGCAAAACGCTTTGAGTTCTGCAGCTAATCAACAAAGCTCCAGGGAGAGTTTTAGTGACATACAGGAAAAAATAGTCTGGCAAAAGCGAAGAGAAGGAAGTAAGATAAATGAGCCTATGGTCTCAGGTTAAGCAAATCCTTCTACTTCTCTGTAAACACGCTGGTGGTTTATAGCACAATTTAAACACACTCCAGCACGCTAACATTCACCTTAGCTGGTGGATCACGGCAGAGTTTTGAGTATTGCCCCCCCCTTGCTCTGTAAAGGGCAGGAAAAAGCGTGTCTCATGTTTGTGAGACATTTAAGTGCAAATGCCTTGCCTGGAGCAGGATGGGAGAGGCCACATTGCAAGACTGCAGGAGAGACTGTAGGACTGCTGAGAGGGACCTCTGGTTTATGCTGCAAGTTCAGAAGCTGGAGAGCATGAGGTCTCTTGCTCCCAGAACAAATATTAGCCTCATCCTCAGCAAATGCCAGCAGGAAACTAGTATCTTCATTCAGAAGTTCTAGCTGGGAACTTTCCTGGGTACAATAATTACTACTCTTCTGCAAGACAACTACTGCACACAGTTAAAAGTAGAGGGCTGCTGCATCAAGCAAGCAATTAAGTTGACAAAATTAGCTTTTCTAAGAGGGTCATTAAAATTTGCTAGTCCCAGCAAAATTTTTCTGGCTGCTTTTTACCAAGGAAGACTGATAATTCAACTCCAGTGTTCAGGTTGTAGCTTTGAAAGGTTATTGGGTTATAATCAGAGGTATGGACCCCATACCAGTGCTGACAGAATTAATAGCACAGTAACAGGTAAACCCCACTGGACAGCACTACAGCGTCTTCAGTCCTGTTCTCTCCCAGGCAATGTCCCCCAAAAAGGACCACAATTTATCATTTCCTAACAACAAGTCCCTCAGCAGTTGGAAGAACTGTCTTTACTCTCCTTCTGGTAGGTCTGCTTCCTTATGGCTTTGAGCCCCTGCCTTTTGTGGGAGTGACAAGACAGAGACACAAAAGGTGTGCCAACTACATGGTCAGGCTAATTAGGCAACAGGCAATCTGACCTCAACTCCCAGCTCTGGTGTGACACTTGAGGTCTGTGCTTCAGACTCGTCAGGAGGACAAGCTGGTTCTCATTTCATAAATGGCAGGACAGTAACACACACACACACACTGCACTTAAAGTTTAAGGCTAAAGAGAAAAAGGGTGTATGTATTTGTTTTCTTAAACAAAGAAAAAAGTTAAATCTTTGCAGACACAGCTGTCACTTACCTCTACACAAAACTTAAAATGAATGCCTTGGGAATCATAAAATGAAATAATTCGACTGGGGATGTTCACAGTAATGAGGGACCAGTGGACTTCCAGGTGAATAGGAATTAACAAAAGAGTCTTTTTGAACAAGTCCACCTGTCGAGAAGAACAATACACATCAGAGACAATTCCATGGGCAGAACACAGCAAAGCAAGAGATTAACCGTATCCAAGTCTCCTCTCCACCACCCCATAACTGAAGTGTTCTTTTGGCCCCTGCACTCTGTCATCACACTCCTCATGTCTAATTCATACACAATTTAGTAGCAGGAACAAAAATACAGTTACAGCCCAGAAAGTAGCTCAGGAGCACCGCACACTACCAGAGCTGGTCACCACTGTATTTGTGGCAACACCCTGCTCATGTTGCACTTTCACATCTGCATCAGAGTGGGATTTCTTAAGTAATGATGGTGATACCACTGAGTCTCAATTTGGGTTAGCTACGTATCTCCAACAACGACATTCCTGCAGCGTGAGCACTGCTGATTTCTGTCGGAGCTGCACTGCAGACAGACAGCAGATGAAGCAGTTGTGATTACAAACACCCCACAAAACCAGCCAGCTGGTGCAGTGTGACTCCCTCTGCTGTAACATGGGCTCTGCGACTTGTCAGAGGAAGGCAGAGGAGGAATGTGCGATGCTTTGGTGAGCAGAGGAAAGGAGGGGTGAAGGCAGAGTAGATTCATCCTTTCTTGAACTTAACTTTGTAGCAGATGTACTGTGGTCATGGGCAAGCAAACAACGGAGAAGGTCTTAAAGTATCGAATAAGTAGATCAGATGTAACACCCCCAGTGTCTGTGTGGCAGATGAGCCCTTATGCTTTTGGAAGCCAATCAAGTCAGGGTCTTTCATCATTTTCCTTTTCCCAGCTCCCCTCAAAATGGGTGTCTAATTGCTGGGTGTTTGGTGGTAGAGTCCAGAAAATAAGCAAAAATAGAATACTGAACTAAATGAACTCATCTTGTGGGAAGATGCTGCCTTTTTTTTTTTTTTTTTTTTAGCACTGTGCAATTTGAACAGTACATAATTGCTGCACTACTGGTACAGGCAGGTCATTTGCAGAAAAGAAAAGTGTATTTTTTGAGTAGCAGTGGGAAGCTGAAGACACAAAAAGGTCTGAGCATTCACAACAGTTACCAGCCAAGCCTTGCTCACAACAGTACTTGGCTTGTCACAAGCACCGACCATCCCTGCTCCCACCTGCAGAAACTGTGTCCTGACCAGATGACAGCACACTCGCTACACAACGATCCATCATTCTTGGAGAGAAGCGAAGAGATGTCAGCCAGCAGCAGGCTGAGCCCACAAAGGAAAACTGGAATAAGATAAATGAACTACACCTTCTGTGATGCCCACCAATAGCAGAGCCACGCTAAGCTCAAAGGTCTTCACGTGACCCTAGGTACAAGATTGCTGCAGGTGTGTAAATCTGTGGCAGAAGAAAGAGGCAGACAAAAGCTGAAAGGGTCTTTAGTTAAGACCCGACGTACAGAAAGAACAGCGGCAACCCAGATTTGCTTCACTGAAACAGTGCAGAGGCAGCTAGCTGACCAGTGTCATGGACTGGCAGAAGTGCCAATCTGATCGGTGGCCAGAAGGGACAGACACGACTGGGAGTTTTGAAATCACTGCAGCTGGATGCAGAAGAGCAGGTCCGTCTAGGCTCCAGGCTCCTGTATCCCATGACACTACGTTTATAAAACCTCTTAAAATACTCTAGTGTGCTTAAAAAGCAGAAAAAAAGTTGCCCTTAATTGCACGTTGCAGGACAAGGCAATCTACTGAATCCTTCCAACAGGAACTGCTTAGTTCTGATTCTTGCTTTAGAGATTCTTCAGGAATTTAAGTGTAAATGTCTAAACAACTGTCCTGCTTTCATCTCAGTCCCCCCTCAGCAGCAACAAGAGTACAGGTCCTGCTTTCAGAATCTACCTTCACTTCTGGGGTTTTTGCAAAACTTGGGTTGCTGGAAAGAAAGAACATTTGTAAAAATAATCTGGGAATATTAAGCACCAATATTGAGTCTCTCTTTAAAGAGATTTTAATAAATTATATGAATAGATTTTACATTTGGATAATGAGTTCACCTCTAGCACTTCACAGATGTATGCTATTTAAGTGCTTCTGCAGAAAGATCATACATTCAAACATGGTCCTTGATTAGTCTTGCCTCATCTCCCGTATTAGAAAGGACAAATGCTGACAGGAAAAAAAGAAAAAAAAAAAAGAAACGAGCGCACTTCTCTTTTCACTATCTATCTATCTCTGAAAAATATCACAACCCATGATCTGGTACGGGTTCTGGAAAGCAGGATGAATTCTGTTCTAGCCCTGCAAACAAAAGTTTGGCTTATTAACTATGGGTTTCTCCTTTCTGCTTTCTAGTACCTGTATGTGTTACTCAGGAGTAACAACTTGATTTCATCAAACAGCCCCAGTTTGAGATAAAAGGGAGAAGAAGAATTAAGCCTGTTCTCCTGTACATTTGTGCACCTGGCACTGTGAGGAGCAGCAAGAGACATTTCTTGCAGCTAAATTAACAGCTTGCATGAACATAGAGAACGAACCTACCACCGAACACAAAGCCATTCAAAGTACATTTTCACAGCATAACCACGCTAACTTGAATACTGCTACCCTAATCTTTTTATTAACCTCTCCCCACTTTGTACAGCTCCTCTGTAAATCCATCCTTTGCAGGCAACACACTGTAACCCAGTTTCAAGTTAGTGATTCAACCCAGCCCAAAAGAAGCAGAGCACTGACGACACGGAGTCAAAGGATACCTTCTTAGTCCATCGTTTTACCCCATTATATCCTTTGGTTACGAGCTGTCTATGAAAAAAGCTGTTAAAGAAATGAACCTAAAAAAAGAGAGAGAGGAGGAATGAGCACAGAAATCTTCATGCACAGTCATTCCCCTTCCCCCAGGACAATTAATACAAAACAACTTGTAATGAGGCAATATTTAATGCACGTTTAGAAATAAAACCCCAGTAGGGACAGAGACTTTGCCAAGCCTAAACTATTGCTGTTCTTCAGCAAGCAAATAAAGCAAGCCTTATTTCCCTGTAATATATGATGTGAGCCACTGTAGCATTTATATTTACACTTCTGTATCTCCAGGCATATCATGTTTAATTTTTCGTTGGGGAAAGGCTTGGGAGAAAAATAGGTGCAGCTTTTGTTGTTCTTCACAGGGATTAAGGAAGAGAACACTGGACTGGAAAAGTAGGGGTGGTGGAGAAGTGAGCAACCTCTGGTTTTAGTTGCTGGAGGCTCTAAGATTCAAAAATGAAAAACTGATCAAAACAGTTATGAGATTTAGTCCAACAACACAGTAATTTGTATTCAGCTACTATGACCAGCTCCAGACAAAACCAATATTCTGCTATTTAAAAGCATTTTTTAGTTATATCACATCCATTTTGTAACTAAAAAAACAAATTTATAGCAAAAAGCATAGGCTTATGTTTAAAAAAAATGTTTAGCTCCAGGTTAACACTATTATTCCCTGCACTTAGCTTCTTGCAATTACAGGAACAGATTAATACCAATAGAAACCTACATCATCTGTTTTTAATAATTCTGCTAGCGTAGAGGTGGTACTAGGCTGAGTTATTACTTGAAAAAAAAAAAAGTTACAAAATTCAGCATGTGAAAACAGTCGAACACCCATTAGCTATGCCAACAGACTTCAAAACTACTTTCTGAGGTACCAGCACAAAATCTCCCATGAGGATTTCAATTATGCACTATGAAGAAAAAGCAGACACAAGCAAACAGATACAATCTCCAATACCACAACCCCAGCACACACTCAGGAAGTAGAAAGAATACTAATGAAGAATCACCAGCACCACCAATCAAAGCAACAACACTCTTTCTTCTGAGCTTGAAGATTTTAAAGTTATATTTTGCAGAGCTCATCTAAAAATGGCTTTGTTTGGTTCTTCCTTTGTCATCTCACCTGAAAATTGTTCAGCTCTACTAGTAAGCAGATGGCTTTTTATAATTGCCACTGCTGCAAATTTAGTCACAGAAGGGTGGGGCATTGTTTTAATGATTCCCCCCCCCCCCCCCCGTGTTTTTTTTTTTTTTAAATTGCCACCAACAGTTAGACACTCCAGTTGGAAAGCAGTAAGCATTCTGTTGAGGATACATAGACCAAAGAGTCCTGCCAACGAACCAAGCAGCTCTGCATCACTTCACATTCACCAGGCAGGCAGCTGACTCAGTCTGAGCTGTTACGGTCTCCACAGCTGCGAGGTGGGCGGGTGGGTAAGTGCAAGCAGCACATGTGCATGGTTCAGATACTACCATTCATGCTTTGTCATCTCAGCAGAAATCAACCTTCATGAGAAATTTCAGCTGAAACACCAGATTGGTGGCAAGGGCATGGATAAGGCACTTTAGAAGAGAAAAGCTGGAGACAGAAAGGGGAGAAAGGAGAGTGGGATGGGCAAAAACAGGGCACCTGCCTTCCACAGGTACCTCACCAAAATCAGGCTACCACAGAGATAACCTGCAGAGCTAATCCACTAAGTTCCTGAAACAAGGGCAACAGCACTGAAAACTGCATTTTAGCACAGGGAAGGAAAAAAACTTTTGAGCAGGGAATAGTAACAAATTATAACGGAACCACTCAGAACATCACTGAGCTAAATCTCAATTCTCTATCTGAAATATCCAATGTTTTACCCATTCCTCTCAATCTTTCATTAGGTACATTTGCATAATAACAAATCCCCTCACCTTTTCAGGGACCGCATCCATTACGAGTTCACCATACATGTTAATTATCTGTAAGAGTTAGTAAAGATTTGAATATGTACAGAATAATTGTGTAAACCCCGAATTCACAAGTTCCCATAAAACATAAGACCTTTCAAATTTAAAATAGCAATAAGGAGGTGAGCAATTATAGCAGCACTTTGCTGTAGTCTGAAGGACAAGCCCTCTGAAACTAACAGTGGTTGGCCCGGAGAGAGACTGTAACTGGCTGCTTGAAGTCTGTCTCAATCTGAAATGCCATTTAATTCAATTTAAGTCTACTGGTGCATGGCCTGGGCACTGCAGCCTTCTTGGTTTTTTGGCTGTGGGCCACAGTCTGCTGCTTCACTTGGCTGTTCTTACAATCTGCTCAAGCTTGGGGATGGAGGAAGATGCTAAAAGCTATGTGGGTAGCCACTATTTTCTCAAATCAGTGCAATACCATTTCTTCAGAAGGAAACAGTTTAGTTGTGACACCTCCCATCTTCCAGACTTGCAACCACTATTACTGCACCTGCCATTGTAAAAGCTGCTTACCACTTGATATCCTAATATAAATGGGCTAAAATGGGGTAAAGAAGCACATAAACACCAAGCATCTCTGACCTGGTCATTCAGCCAGTTCTGGCCTTCCAGTGTAGCTAAATCATCCATATCTAGCATGTGCTTATTATAGAAGACTCGGAAATTGCAAGTGGAGTTTTTTGGATGTTTTTCCCGATACTTCATGATTTCTCTGGTGATAAAAGGTTTTCTAGAGCAGGATTGAAAAGGTAGGGAAAAAAAAAAAGAAAAAGTCAAGGTCATGTCAAATGGACTTCTGTTCTGCTAAGTGTCAGATGTTGAGCATGCAACAGCAATGAAAGCAATTTGTCCTTTACAAAGTTTAGAATGTGATATGCTACACACCTATGGGAGAAATCTTCATTAAAGACTTCTTTTAATCTTCCCATGACATCTTTTTCACAGAGTGGTACTAAACTGCCGTATTTCTTCATAACTTCATCTAGGAATCCTTTACATATATCAGAAAAAAAAAAAAAAAAAAGAAAATACAAACATATAAAAAAGCTTCCGAGTTCACTAGTCCAATAAAAGTCATTTCTTCCAAGTACAAGCAGCAATCACTCTGCACTCAACCACCGCACAGCACCACACATGGCAAGTATATATTTAAGAAAGCCAAGCTCAAATTGGCAGCACTAAAAAAAAAGTGGGGGGAGAGGAAGGAGGACAAAAATAAAAAAGCAGGAATCTGATCACTCAGCTTTACAGGAAAAGATCAGACCTCATGCTTCCCATATACACACAGACATACATCAAACTAATTATCCCAGTGCCGTGAGGAAAATCCACCCCCCTGCCTGTTTCAATGAGCATCTTAAATACTTGTACTGCAACATGAAAAGCCATCAACTTCTGCAACAGTTTTCACTGAAAACCCAGTTACTTGTCCTTACGGCACGCCAGATTCTTCTCCTCAAATATAAGTAGCCTTGGCTGGCAGAGCACTTGCAGATTGTTCAGTTCCGCTGCTGCCACCACAGCCAACGGAAAAGACACCAGACAGACTCTCAGCACGTTAAACTCATTTACTCTGGAATCCCAGGGCTGGTATTTAAGGTGACAGGGACAGCCATGTCAGCCTGTCATTGCCTGGCAAACACTGGGCAACCCTAACACCAGAAACAAAAGATATTAAGTAGGAAATAATGAAGACATGAATACTGGAGGAATTAAAAAAAGCTAGGAAACAGATGATGTTTCTTAGATACAAGCCTGGAACACTGGAGACATAAATCCCACTCAAGCATCCAAGATCACTTTGAGAATGAAAGAAAACGGAAAATAGGATTTCAACACTTGCTAGTGAATAAGAGAAAAAATACTGGTTTGTCCAGCTTCCTGAAAATGAATTTTCAAATGCAGCAGAAAACACGTGTTCTGTGCACAGAAAACTGGATCGGAGATCAAAGTCCAGGGAAACTGCACTAATCCAAAGTTCAGGACTCTTCTCAGGCCGGGACGTGATAGCAGAGAGCATCAGAGGACAGGGCAGTGTACAAGGAGCTCTCTGCTTACTGAGGCTTTAACAGTATTTCCTGGAAACTTTCAAAGATCAGGATGGGAAGAAGCAAGACAAGAGAAATATCTAACAGAAAAAGGTTCCAGAAGAACAGCAGTAAGAAATGAATAAAAAAAACAAGAAAGGAGAGATACCAAGAACAACACACAAGGAGCTGTGAAGTTATAGCAAGAAGTACCTGGATGCGTCAGAGAAGGAATGGAGGACTGAAGAGCGAGATAGGACAAGAAGGAAGTATTCTTCACAGGAAGATGCCCTTCCTCACAATGGTGCCACAAACTTGCCTAACAACTTTTAACCCTTACATCTCAGCAGACTGTGACAGGGAGGGTATTTCTCACTCTGGCTAAAAGTCTAGATAGATGATACATGGGGCTTGTTAGTGTACCTTCTTCTTGTTTAATATATAAAAAAATAGAAAAAAATTTATTCACTCTCAAAGAGGAAGGAGTGTTCTGATAGTTCCAACTCACAGCAGCAGAGCTCCAGGAGACCTCTAGCTAGACTGACCTCACTTGGGCTGGTGTAACTGAATAAGTCAAGGAGGAAAATATGAAGTTCGGATCTGGTGCAAGATCAGACACCCATCACGAACAGGATTTACCATGGAGCTCTGTCTGATACCCAATAGCACATCAGAATGCACTAAATATTGTAGCCCGTTAACACCCAAGTTCAGCTGCTGCAGAGAAATTCAAGACCCAAGAGCATCCCTAACACATCTCCTCCATGCATCTACCCCAGGAACTCTTGCCAGGTTAGCCGTATCTTTTAACGTGCAGTTAAAAACACTCCCAAACAGACAAGAGCTCCTGTACATAGTTACACCAAAATTAAACTTATTTTTACAGCTTTTCAGCTAAGAAAACTCAGAAGTGCAGTACAACCAGTATGAACGTGTATGTAGGGTAAACTTGGCTTCAATCCTCAGAGAGGAATCTTGTAAGTCTGAAGAAAAGGGAAACTGGTCTCACCTACTTTTTATGCAGAAGCTAGGTAAGAAGAACTCTCTTTAAACTGCTGAGTGTGGGAAAGTTTAGTGCACTTGCTGTCTTTTTAAAGTTATTCAAACCTCCCATGAACAAGAACATGACTGCCTATGAGACCACAAAACTTTAACCTCTGCCACCTTGAAAGATCTTGATTCTCGACCATTACAGAACTACTACATCTCCTTCTCTGCTGGACAAATTTTAAAACTCCATTGCAGAAGTGGTCTGTCCACTGTGGTGCCCCAGGTTCCCTCAATTTCTCACACTCTCTAAAGTAATTTGTGAAGGAGGAAACATTGAACTGCAAAACGATTTAGCTTTTCACATTCGTATTTGCAAGTTAGTGTGGGACACGTTTCCCTGTGACTCTCTTTACCTAATGCAACAAGGACCAGGTGCTACTGAAGGACAAAAAGGCGGGGCAGAAATCTTGGAACATGTCACAGCTTCAAAGAATCCGTTTAACACTAGTTGACATCAGCTTCAGGTTTATGGGAATCTATGAAGCCAATTTCTCCAAAGGAAGACTTCAGTTATCAGAACACCACTGACCTTGAACATTATATTAATGGTGCACAATGTGTTAGCTTACTGCTCCTTCCTATGTGTATAGTATGCTGCTATACATAAGACACTGATTACTATTTTTATCATGTTCCTCTTTACAGAGACTATCAAATACTGCATGCTCAGCACTGAGTAAAAAAACCCCAAAGCCTTTGTGCTGAACCTTTGCTAGGACCAGTCTTGTCTTTTTAATAAATATCATCTAATAACATTCACTAAGCCTATATCATGAACAATTGTAGAGAAAACTAAGTGACAATGAAAAATACTTGGCTATTAAAACTTGGAATTCATTAAGTGATTTAGTTTCAGTCTAAGAGCAAGAGAAGAGAGGATAAGGCTGGAAGGAAGTATTAGAACACTTAAGATTTTCAAAAGTCAAGTTAAGGGTAGTAACTGTCAACCATTAAAACACCTGAAAGTTTTAACCTCATACCATCTCCTGAAATCATATGATAAAAGACATTTAAAATGTCTATCAGCAGTTTTTCCACAAAGATTCCAATTAAATTACATTGTATTCTCTAAAACAGAAGAAGCAGAGGCACCATTCAGCCAGGCCTCAAAACAGCTTGTCAGACAAGCATGATTCCTTCACGCTGCTCTCCTCTTGGTAGCCTCATTCCATTAAGAGCAATGTTAAGCACCCTTTACAAGTCACAGTAAGAAATCACTTTAAGAAAGGAATTAATGCAACACGTAAACCCCGTGACACATCCAGCAGTTCTCAGGAACTCCTGGAAGCCCTAAAATATGTAAAAGGGTATACCACAAAGCCACGTTGCCAACTGCTCATCAGCCACCCGGGAAGCTTTCTGACTGTTCCTTTTGCCTCCCTTCCGCGTTCCCGATTTTAGTCCTGTGCTTTCTGGCGAAGGCTCCTCAAGAGGACTTTTACAGTAAGGGTGGTCTAGTAACTTTGCGCTAAAAATGTCCAAGTTTAAGGAGCCCTCCACTTCCATTTGGCTAGAGCTGTCCTCATTCTGTGCCACCTCCATGGATAAAGGTCCATTTGCAACATTGTCATTGACATCAGAATCCTGCAAGGAGGATTGCAACGGTGCCATTCCATCTACACCCATAACCGCATTAGATTCTGCATCATCTTGATCTGAAACAGCAACTTCTTTTCCTGTCACAGGGACGAAAACATCAGAACAATGATTCTCTGCCAGAGCCCCGTTGGTCTCCACCTGGTGCAGGATCCCTGCCTCCGGAGAAGCTCTTGCAAGCAATTCTGTCGGGACAGGACCTGCACTGCCATCCTGCTCTCTGGCTTCCGGCTCCTCGGAACACGGCTCGGCACACGGTAACACATCCTGCGTACCGCAGATCTCAGGTGCACATATTTCCTTTTCCTCACCTAAAGATTTGAGTGTATTATTGTTCATATCTGGTAAGTTGTACCGATTCCAAAGACGGTTACTTTTAGATTTCCAGTAGGAAAGCCAATTACACAACCCACTTTCAAAATCCCGCTTGAGCGTCTCTTGATGGTCCCTTGTAATTTTCTGCACCCACCTTGGCTTGATTTTTCTCAATTTGCAGGTTTTGCCTTTTGCTCGAAGTTTCGGGGATTTTATAATTCTATACCGAAACCTAACCATAGAAAGTTTCTTATGCATCATAAATAAAGATCTCTTTTTTACCATATGATGGTTAAATTTGGACTTCTTTATCGCTGTCAAGGGGCCACAAGTTCCATTCCACTCCCTTTGCAACAGCATTTCCTTTTATAGTTGTTTGAAACTACCAGGCCTGTGTTGCCCTCACCATTATTGCTCTCCTCCCCACTATATACAAAACCACCTTTCTTTACAGGTAAGGCAGCACCGTCCAGTGTACCACATGAGACAGAACGGATACTGCCAGAGATGCTATTAAGAGTAGCAACAGTTTCAAATTCTTCATTCAAGGGATCTTCACTCTGAAAGGGTTCATTGTTGAGTTTCCTTACTGCTTCTCCAGATAGGCTTTCAGCTTTGCGATAGGGACGGGATCGTTTTGCTCTCAGTAGTTTTGTAAGGAAAGCTGCGTGGTTCAACAGTAGGGGTTTGATAGGTTTCTGCTTTTACAGGCACATCAGGAGCCTTCCTTCTGCACTGCAGTCTTCTGTACAGTTTGTTGTGATTTAAGCTCACAATCAGCTGAGCACTCTCTCTTTTCTTCTTAGCTAGGAAAAATCGCTTTTGGAAGCAGTATTTCCCAAGCTTCCCAAATCCAGGGGTCCATCTTCTACACTGGGCCAGTAACTGACTTCTTTTCCAAAGCAAATGTCTTCTATGTTTTTTCATTTTCCTGCTGCATTATGATCTTGAAAAACAGCTGGAAGAATAAGGGAAAATATTTCAGAGTTATCTGGACGGTAACATAATAGCAAAACACTCAGGCACATTCCTCAGGCAACACGCCTATCTAAAATTCCACCCCTCCTCCAGACACCATCCCACATTCCCTGGGACATTCTCATTTGCACCAAAAGGAAAAAAGCAGCACTAACTGCAGCGTCTCACTGTGTAAACAGGCTCTTCTCATTTACCTTCCCTTGAGGTAAAGGAATAAACAGGTAATCCCCACCCAGCCCACTCTCCCTATAAGCAAGTTCTGACACTCTAGCCCGAGGTTAAATCTCTCTCAATACTCAGGGTTTGTAGAGCCAGCACGGTTAAGTAGCTTGCCTCAAAAGGCTTTTGAAAAACAAAACTTTGAAGTCCAAGTTAGTCAACAAGTGTGTGCAGATACCAGATTCCATCCCCATTGTGCAAAGAGAACGTTTATTCTTGTGCAATAAATGTTAGCAGGCACTTCACAGGCTCACACAAATTTTTCGGTTAAAGGAACAGCAAGGCACATACTGCCACAGAAATGTTGATTCTCTGACTAGGTAAGAATGACACAGCTTACTCTGTGAAGTGGGTCCACTCTATTTACGGCTCATTCCATATGACACCGGCATCATCAGCTTCTATAATTAGTGTTTATCTTTGCATTAACAAAGCAATATCAATGCAGGACACCAGTTAATCACCTTAAAAATCCCTTTCCCCAGTAAAAACCTGCCTCTCCAAGTGTGCAATAAGGATATATCTAAGACTGCACAAGAATGTAAAGCCTGCATAGTAGTATCTATTCATCTTCACTGTATAACTAACAACGTTAATTCAAAGTTAGAAGAATCCAGAAACACAAGGGGAAAGCACCAGCCACACACACAACATAGGATGTTTCATGCAAATTGTCCCAGCCTCACTGAGTATATCACATCCTGTATTTTACAATAGTTCACATTTTTCTCAAATTCAGAAATGGACTTCGACCCACTCCTCTATCCAACTGATTTTGCCTTACCAACTATTATAACAAATTCTCCCTCAGCCACATCTGTCCCAAGCATTGCATGTAGGTCTTATCTAGCTTAAAATAAAGGAGCCTGTAAATGTTAACAAAACATTAACAATTGGACTTCAAAGGCAAATATGAATGTTAGACATCTGCAAAAACAGGTATTTAAAGTCTAACTTAAGAAGCTCTTCTGCATTTTTCAATCTACTCAGATGTAAACAGCATGTGGCTTTTTTTTAAAGTGTTGTTTTTTGTGGAAGAGTGGGAGTGGAGTAGAAATGCAGAGTGGAGTAGAAATGCAGAGAGGATGAAAAGTATCATTCAGCACTCGGATAAGGTATTCCCACCATACAGAAATCGGTCCAGAGTTCTCTACCTACAACCCAGAAAGGAACCCAGCTGCCTCCACTGAGGGAGATGTGCAAGCCAGTACAGCTCCACAGGCTAAGCACTGCAGTAGGGTCTAGCTCTTTTGTAACCCTTTATTAGTCACACAACTTCGGTATCACAAAAATCAGGACACAGTATCTCATCCTGCCAATTTTCTTACACTTACTCTTCTAACACCTACATATTTCTCTATTCCAGATCCAGCTTCTGCCTGCTTTTATGCTACAAACTTTAAACTCCGTCTATTATGTACGGTACATACAAAACATTCCTTGAGTGGCCCCAGTAAACATCAGCCAAACCACTGCTGGCTGGGACAGCTCATTCCAGCCACACATCCATCCAGGTAAAACCAACCGACCCAGCAAAGTCACAGCATTCTCAAGAGCCACGTGTACAAGGGGCTTCTGCCAACACAGTGAGTCTTGAGTACTCCAAGAAGAGCGAGGCACACGAAAGCAATGGCTTCACTTAAGTCTCAGCAAGATGTGCTCAGTAACTGTGCAATACACCTGCCATTTTTTTAAGAATGCTCCTGAACCACTTGGACTCATTGTTTTTCTCCCTGCTCTCTCATAGCATAGTCCAGCAAGAAGCATCCCCTCCATGGCACTGCCTGAGATGCAGAAGGCTGAGGGATCACCGGTTTTCTGAACCACCGGACATTTCACAGGTGTTGAAACACCTACAGCTGCCATTGTTTCACCCACAGCAGACCCAACTCACGCTAACAGCGGGAAAAATATCGAACTAGATTCCAGCAAAGATAAGTCCCAACAACAAAAAGAATTTGAGGCAAACTTGAACTGAGACAAGCGCAGAGCCACAGATTCAAAAACTGCAACAATAAACAAAACAGATCGTTTGCACATCAGCATCAGCAAATCCAGCTTCTTAAACTGCAGCGAAAGATCATCTTGGCAAAGCTATTCTATCCACCTGTTCTTCTGCTTCATTTTTAACTAAGACCATTAAGAAACGCTTCATATTATAACTTACAGGATTAAAGAATACTCCATGTATATCTGTGATGCACACACCAACTTCTCCACACTGAAAGCTTTTTCTGTACAAAAAAGTTCTCCTTAAAATGGGAAAAAAGTTTAAGCCATTTAATCCAAGCAAACCTTTCCTGCCCTCCCCTCTCCCTTTTCAAACACAATCAATTTTGAGTCTGGATCCCTTTAAAGCAAAGGCCTCTAAGGAGCAGTTAATCTCAGTCCTAGGAGCTGAAACAGTTCACTTTTCTAAAAGCAGTATTACTTATAATGACAAAAGATAATCCATACGCAAATATTTAATTAAAGGTGCTGCCTGAAGAACTTATTTTCCATCAGTGCTAAAAGAGTTTTTACTGATTTTACTTGGCGACATAAATCAGCAAGGCAGAAGGACAGCTTAAAAGTGCACTGCTAGAAAAGGAACTGAAGTGAGCAACACAAGACCAAAAATAAAGCAAGCACCACCCAAAGTTTAAGAATCTGAAGAGAAAGTCATATCTTTGCCCCATACATTGAGACAGATGAAAAACCTCTGAAGTTGAGCAACTTGCACCATTAAGAGAGTCATTTGGCTGGTATAAGCCACAGCTCCCCTGCATAGGGACGCTGTCAAGACTACACGAGCAGAATCTTAAACCCAGACAAGCCCAAGACATGCACCTCCCAAAGACCACAAGTGAAAGAAACATACTGTCCTTAGTTACTGTCATTGAGCTGTCTGACATATCATCTGCAAATGATCAAATATTTTTAAAAAATATTTCTTTTGCACTGGACAAAGACAACCCCAAACTGCTGCAGCTCTGTACTAATGGCAGATTCTGGTTATAAATCTTCTTTGTGCTCTAAGCTTTTAAAAACATATTTGGGAGCCACTCAGTTTTCAGAATAGAGACTTATCCTAAGAACTCTGGTAAATTACAAGTAAAGAGGACCTGACATCAAGCTGGCCTAAAATGCACCGAAACCTAGGAAAGACGAATGGAGGGATGTGAGGCCCCTGATTCCTCAGTAAGTAGCAAACTCAGCACAGGTACATGCTATCCTTTTGTTACAGCAACGAGCAGCTCACACCATTTGCACACTCACACAGTTGCCGTTTCAGTGAAATTAAGCACTGGATGCGTTCCTGTGTGGCCAGCCCTCGGTGATCCTGCTCTGGCAGGGGGGTTGGACTAGACGATCTCTGGAAGTCCCTTCAACCCCTAACATTCTATAATTCTATGATTATTTGCAACTGTCACCAATTTTAAGCCTGTTAGAGTTCAACTACTAATCAATTCTTGGCAGTCCTATTCATTTTGGGCAGGTTTAGAGAACCCAGGTTTTAACTGAAAAGCACAGAAATGGGAAAGGCAGTGCGAGACCGTGCTGCTGACAGTACTCTAACCAAGGGCTTCGAGCTGAGCCCTGAAGCGCCAGACCACAGAAATCTTCTGTCCATGCATGCACTGAACAAACCCACTGCACTGCAGCAGCACAGCCACTTCACACTTAGCTCACCACAAGCCATCTAGGGCTGGGTCTGGGTGGTCAGCAGATCAAGAGACACCGGCAGCTGGTAATTCAAACACAGCTCACTTGCAAGCTCTTTAAGTTGCTATTTTTTCCCCCAGAGCACTCAGATTTTAATATTGCTATTCAAAATACAAAAGAAGCTCGTTTTGAAGAACATCAGTAATGTAAACAAAGCAAACAGTCTGGGGAGCACAGCCTTGTGCGGGCACGGAGTAACTGTGCATCACTGGCACAAGTAACATCACTGGCTGCCATGGGAGGCAGCGGCTTTTGCAATACCCAGAGGATCCGGCCTCTCCCAGCAGAGATCTGGGGCAGGCTCTCAAGGACAGAAGATAAGCAGGAAAGAGAAAGGGGGCCTGAGGTTAGAGAGCTGGGATATGCTGTGCAAGAAGATGCCGTCCCTCCGGCAACCGGAATCCAAAATTGGAAGGAGAGAGGAAGCTGGGGAAGGGTGTCTCTCCGCAAAGCTCCGCGTGGCCAGAACTAAGCTGATAAGGTCAGGAAGTCTGAAATGATTCAATTAGCACATGCAGCAGTATCGCTGGTTCACAGCACTGGGAACTATCTCCTCTTTGCTCTCTTTTCTGACCTGCACAGCACAGTTCTGCGAACTCTTAACCGAATGTTTTGTCCCAGGGGTGAAACAAGTCCTAAGGAAAGGCACTTTGACAAAACATAATGTATTAACACCAGACCATACAGGAACAGCTGAAGTTCAGTTACCAACTGATGGGAATAAGACAGAGCACGCAGCTCATGACCTCAGTTATCCCACTGCAAGGCTTACACTCTTACAGTTACTTTGGTCTCTTCCCTTCTCTTAACTAGTGATTTTGGGAACTAACTCACTGTCTCATCTGGCTGGCAACACATCTGCTAAATTTATTTCTGGCAAGATGATTACAATTTACTTACAGAAGCGTCCTCCTTTAGGATAAACTAGATTAGTGGAGATATGTGTAGCAGATAAAATAGTATTTAAGAGAAATACTGTCATAAATCAGAGTGACGAAAGAAAATTTTCTAGATTAAAGAACCTCAAATTACTTTTGTACAAGGAAGTAAATAATTTTTAATCTTCAGGATTTTGACTGATTTAATGAAACATCACTCAAGATTTGTCCCTTCCTTCCTGAACACCTCTGCAAGGCAGAAGCATGGAAGAAGCTGAAACTATCGAACTTCGCTGTCCAAGCCCTGTGAAGGCAACAGAAACAAGAATTTTAGCTGAGGCCTTTGCACATGTTTGTGATCACGGATCTCCTTGATGTTTTCTAAAGGCTTTTCCCAAGACAAGGTGTATTTTCATAAGTAGACGCACACTCCTGCAGCTCTGAGAAAACAAACAAAAAAAAAGGCTTCTCTGCTTGTGTTAGCAACACACACCCACAGATAAGGAAAGGTGAGGCTATTACCAAAGGCAATCTGCTTCTCTTCTGAGCTAAAAGGCTGGGCTAGAACAAGTTTAGTTTGGAGATGGCTGTAGGGAGAGCATAATAGTTAAACCGTCCTCAGCTTAGGAATGCAGCTCTGCTGTTCCTGCCTGCAGTTCAGCGCCCTACCTGTGACAGCCACCCCTGCGGAACTCCCTGTCCCTGCCTGACCAGAGCAGCAGATTTGAAGGGCTCAGGGAGGGGAGGGCAAACAGCACCGGAGCAGATAAAGCTCTCTGCTTACACAGCAGGGGCCGGGAGTCTCTGTGAGCAAAAGACAACTTGGAGACAGAGAAGTGGGGTCGAAAGGCCAATGATGGGGAAAAAAACCAAACCTCTTACAGTAAGTGAAATCCCTTTCTACAGCTACCCAGCTCCATTAACGCCCTGACTCTCCCAGTCTTACGGAGTCTACCCGTATTCCCCAGGAGAGACCGTCACGGGACTTTCCCGTAACCCTCTTCCTATTGTCCCGATCAAACCCCTGTGACAACACCAAGAAGGAAGGCCCAGCACCTGCCCCGCGGCAGCCGCCGGGCGGGCCGGAGAGGAGGCCGGAAGACAGAGCGCNTGCGCCTGCCCTTCCGCCCTGGGAGCAGGGCCGGGTCGGCGGCCGCAGGGCAGGGCCTTGAGGGGCCCGGCCCGCCCGGTCTCCCCGCCAGCTCAGCTCTTCCGGGAAGCCCGAGAGAGGCATCGAGGGGGGGCGTGAGCAAAGATGCGTTCCCTGTGCCGTTGTCACTCGGCAGCAGCTTCCCCCCGCTCCCAGCCCCTTCCCCGGCTGAGGGCGACCCTTCTTGGCATGGGGCCCGGGGACTTGGCGGCTGCGGCTGCCCCCTCCTCCGCTGCACACCAGGAATTCAAAAACTCTTTTAAATAAACCATGAATTAATATCTCGATTTATGGATGTGTTAAAAACCCAAAAACTCCCAAATTAAAAAATGCTGTTGCTCCGGCTTCAGCAGTCTGGCAAAACTGCTTCTCCTACACGCGGAGCTGCAAGCAGGGCTTTCCCAACCTCCGCAGGGTTCATTTCCCCGTTCGCTGCGTTTTGTGGGTCGTTCAACGTCCCAGTGCCACGGTTCCCGCACTTGAAGCGTGGGGAAGAAGGTGCTGGCCAGTTTTAACTGCTGTGCTGGGTTGTACAGAGACATCATGAAAATGGGAAGTGCTCCAAAACCATCGCATTTTTGTTGCTGGGTGGAGAAAGGTTACACTTCCTCTCACTGGGTAGCCCCTGTGAGGAGAAGCTAAAAGAATTTCTCCAAATAAAAAAGAGGCAGTGAAGCAGGGAAGATAGATTGGGAAACAGCCATGATGCATCATTTTTGCTACAGCTTTGTGCGAGGTGAACTATTCCGTGATCACTCAGTATCCATTATGCTGTGCATTCCTCCAGGAATTGCTCTATCCAGGCCATGGGTTGCAAAATGCTATAACAAAGAAATAATTTTTTTAAAGGATAGAGGAGACAATGGGGTGATGCAACAAACAAAACGGCAACGTCCGTTCCAAACTGAGAGTTGCTGGCTTTTATTTGTTTGTTTGAAAAGAGTCCAGCTCGTCTCTCTCATTAAATACAACGCTTTCCTAAACAACCGTTTGTTCTTCCTGTACAGTAAATCCAGCCAAAGATGGGCTAAGCAGTTTCAGAGCAACAGGATGAGTCCTCTGGCCTTTATGAAACACACAGTAAACAGGGTGCACAAGGCAACGCTCAGGCCAAGAAGTTAAACCAGGAATATAATAAATGGAAAGAGGATCCCTCCTCCCGTCCATCGGAGCGATGCAGTCAGTACTCCTTGGCTCTCCGTGCCTAACAGCACCTCTGCACTCCAATCATGGCCTGACCCAGGCCATCATTAGTACAGGCTACGCCAGGCACTTGAGACACATAAATGGGAGCCCAAGTTCATGAGATGCTCTTAAAAAAATCGTGATTTGACTTTTTAAATGTGGAGTTTTATGAGCCTTCTGGTTTTGCCTATGAGGATCAGCCTTATCACACGTTCATGCTTCCTCTCAGTTCACGAGGGCCAGCAGCAGATCTTTAAAAACTGGAAGCTGAGATTCTCAGATGAGTAAGATGCCTGTAAACACTGAGGCTTTATGGAATGCATGAAAGACATGAGACTTGTGAAAATTAGTTAATAAGTAAATAAATGAAAGCCAGACTTGGCAACACTGACAGAAAGGACTGAATACCAGCTGCATTACTGTAACATTTTTGTGGCCAAACTTGCAGCCTCAATGTTTTAACGATGGCAGCCTTTACTGCGTTTAACAGAAGCCTGGATTTGATTCTTTCAGAATAAAAGGGCTTTTGAATACTCTGTAAAGGCAGTTTCCTGACTTCATTGATCGCTGACACAAACACCAGAACTAAATCTCCTACATCTTGAGCTAAAGCAACAATCCCATTAATTCAGACAGCAGTGAGCTTGTACAGGAAGCAGTCGCTGGAAGAGGACATGCAGCCTGAGCCGAACCAGTTGGCTGCTCCGCGTCTCATGTCTCCAAGCAAGAGCAGGGCCAAGGTAAATCTCCCTATAACCATGTTTTATTTGGAGGCTGCTAACAGCCAGTCTGAATTCACAGAAGAATGTGAATAGCCACATCAGGAAACTCGGCAAAAGATTATTCAAACTGGCAATGTTTAAGAAGGAAAATTAAATTTGTTCTTTGTTGTCCCTGCCTATTTTTCCACGTTTGAGTAAGAATAAAATACAGGATCGCTCCAAATTGCTTGTGCGTTCCCTCACAAAGCTTCAAGTTGTGATGTAAAGACTGTACTGGCAGAAATACTTATATGGATCAGCACATACTTGTCAATAAATACATTGAAAGGATTGCTGTTAAATCGCCACAAAGTAAAAAAGCTTTAAAAAAGGTACATTCACAGCAGGCGAAATCTAACCTGAACACAACTACAGACAAAGAAGTGTGGCTACTCTTTGGCCCAGGCTTCCAGAGGTTTGAAGTTTCTCCAGGCCGTAAGAAACTTCATAATCCTTCTCTTAGCACAACAGTACAAGGGATGGGAAGGAAGCAATAACGCAGAGACACCCCAGACTGCCCTGTAAGGAAACACCCCCAGTATGTAATCTTGCCTCCGTACTTTCGGTCCCTGCCCAGTTACTGAAGAGAATCTTGATAGCCAGAGCAGCTCTGCTCCTGCTGCCGACCTCCCCATAGCCAATCCACACCCTCACACTCTGCCTGTGATTCTCGTGCCTCCACCCCTACTTGCTCACTTCAAGGTTGCCAGTTTTCCAGCTGCTCGTCTCACTAGATACTGGTTAGCCCAAAGCAAGGGCTGGCAACATAATGTATGCAGCAAACTCCAAATTGGATCCGCAAGGTGACCCGATTTAAAAAAAACAACCCACAACACAATATTTTAAAAGAAGACTTTTCGTAACTTGCTTAGAGTGTGTTCCATGGCCTGCACAAATCACTCAAGGCAACTTCTGGTAGAGGTGGGGGTGAGGAGACCTCTGACATTTCCATCGCTGCAGGGTGAGGTTTTCAGTTCCTCCTCTATGATTATAACCCAATTATATAAGTACAGGCAGAGCTTTTAAATTACAAAACCACTGCTACTTGCACATTTATTCAACTGCGTTTAAAATATCTGTACTTTGATAATTACAACATCAAAAAGGATTTCAGAGGGAAGGCTAATTTTCTTGCTGGAGAGAGGATACTTGTGATTGAGGCTGATGTGTATTAACATCGACATTGTGCTCCACCACAAATTCCTAGAGTGAGCCTTCCTGTATTTGGCATTTCAGGACAGTGCTTCAGCCCACAGTGGCCACCAGCACTTACTGGTTGGAGGCTGTTACCTCTCTAGCCCAGGCTGCAGAGCAGAAAATACTTCTGTACACTGTCCATTTTGCATGCCTGTCAGAATAGCTTGGGCCACCTTCACCAGTGGTTTAAGTAAAGACACCCAGCGCTGCGCAGAAGGATGAAGAACCACACAGACCATCAGCTCTGCTCTGGCACTGATGGTTGCCCTCAAACAAGTCAGAGCAGTGAAGTCCCAAGCGACTCTTGCTGCTTGCGAAATAGTCAGGTCTCCAAGGGCTTCTCAGATCTCACTCTACAGAACACTGATGGGGCTGCTTTCCTGCCCTGCAGGTGTGTTTTGAAACAAGCAGATTGAAGTCAACAGGCCCCAGATATAACTGTAAAAGAAAGACACCCCTAACATAGTGTGTAGCTTTGGGCTTGGATAGTCCATAATTATATCCTGCTGTATGTCTGCACAGAACAGAGCTCCCTGAGACCACGTATAGGCTATATTTAAACTATTCCAGGTACCACAGGCAATGTTGTCATGGTACCAGTACCGTGCAGGCTGCGCAGCCCACTTGTGAAATCCAGAAAATATGCAGGTGGCTGCACTCTGCTGTGCTCTGTAGCTCACCAGGGCTGCTGCCCAGACAGGTAATTTAAAGCGAGTTCTAGGTACAACTCCATGTTCATTTAGGCAGCGAAACCAGCTGAAGTTTTGCCTCCGGTCACTCTTTTTCACTCCTGTATCTCTGTTCCCTTCTGCTGTCCCTTCAGGTGTGCCAATGCTACTATCTGTGAAGCTCACTGGAAACTGAATATTTACATTTATCCACATGGAATAAAAACCAAACAAACAAACAAAAAAACCCAGCAATACCCCCGTTAATTCTCTAACAGATTTTCGCGAGTTGCACAGAGACCACTGGAGGCAGAGGCAGGCTGAAGCAGTCAAGGCTGAAAGGCTAGTCAAGAATCTAGTTAGCAGCAAAAATGTGCATGGAACCACAGTTTCAGAACAAGTATGTCCAGTCACTGCCCTGTTGTAGTGAACAACAATCCTTAAACATGCAGAAATGATGCTAGTCCTAATGGTGTTACACAGAGGACAAATATGGTCTCTTGTCTTCCAGCTGACAGCCAACATTCTTCACTAAAACATGTTGGTTGTGTTCTCTAACAGGGACACACTGCAGGCAAGATCTAGAAGAAGGCTGCCTCCTGGAAGCACTGCTGCTGCACAGCACCCTACTGGTACATTTTGTCTTTTGCTTGGCAGCCAAATGTGGGATTTTCTTTAGACACTGTGTTGCCTTTCGCTCATATCAGATTGTGAGGGGTTGTTTCATCACTAAGGCAAGAGTGAAATGGAATAAGCAATAAATTAGAAACAGGACCAAGCTGTCACTGCAATTCTTAGGACTGGAAAGAAAAAGAGGTAAAAACCTCCTGCAGAAGAGATTTGATTATCAGCTTCCCCAAATAATTACCATTCTTGTAATTGCCAAACTCCTTCTAAAGCATTTTGTAGCTACAGTCATTGCAGCAACAGAATCGTACATGGAGAAGGATGTAGAATGTGCAGTGCAGGACAGAAATGAGGATGTTACAGTCGGTGAAAATCTTCTTTACCAGGAGAAGCTGGAAGAGCTGAGACCACCTTCAGAGAGAAAGGAGAGTGCTGGAGGGACCTTCCTACATATTTTCAGATCAATGAAAGGGAATCATGTTTACACATTTTTCCTAGTCTGGGAGAATCAACTAGGAGAAAGTAAGATCAAGTGGGGAGTTCATAATGAAGCAGGCAAGGATGTCAGCTTTTCACAGTGTCCTGTCAAGACATTCATACAATATCATCTGAAGCTCATCTGATATATCTAAGGCTTTTCAAACATAATGAACTTTTCTTTTCAGATTGTAACTGACAAATAAAATAGCATATTCATCTCTATTCAAAAATTAGTCCAAGGAAAGATAATCCAGGCAATTTACTTGGAGACCTGGCACTTAAGAGAAAATGTTTGCGATGTGCCCATTTTCTGAGTTAAGTTACCAGCAAAAGGAGAATTCCCCAACCTGAACTAGGGGCCAGTCCAGCTTGGGAACTGTCATCTCATAGAGGCGCGCATGGTTTGATTTAGGTGTTTCAGGAGATGCAGCAGAAGACCAGTACTCACTGTCAGCCTCTGCTTTGGAGACATCCGTTCACTCTATGTCCTTGACATTTTTAAAAGCTAAGCAGATAGATAGCTTCCTCACCACATGGAGGGACCCAAAAGTGTTCAGAAACAACCTCTGAATCCTTGCAGTCCCTGGAGAAGCTACAGAAAAAGTCACATCCCACTGCCAAAAGAGCTAAGCCTCTTTAACCTCATCTGTGCTAGTGTCTTTAAAACAAATATAAACTCTCACATAAGCAATCAAAGGAGACATTCCTGTGCAGGGCTGAGCCTGAGGTGAATAACCAACCTCATTAACTTGAAGCATCAGTTGCTTGCATCTGAAAGCTACCCAGTGTGGCTGGCCCATGACTAGTGACTGTAAGCACTTGAAATTCAAACTGATAAATGTGGAAGGTTTAAGCACATAGATTATTGCTGATGGCTGCAACTGAAAAGGGAAAACGGGGTTCATTAAAGGATTCCATATTATCTTTCATTATACAAAAAAAAAAAAACCACAAAAACTTAATGAAAGCAAAGCCTGTACAATGTTACTGGAGTTATGATAGCACCAAGAAACATCAGAGATACTACTCTCCTGAGATTTATTGTGGTATTAATCAAAATTGACTATATAAAAGGAGACATCCATCCTGAGCTTGCTGCCAGGACTTCTGAAATGAATAGCAAAGTATATCCTTCTCCCATGGCAAGTCATGTCATCTAGATTAGAAGAGGAATCTCCAGGTGAAAAATCCATTCCTTCTTCATTCATTATGGACAGACTCAGACAGCTCCTACAAGTTAAAAATTGAGGGCGATGAATCCTACGTTTAGTAAGCAACAGTTTCTTCCCTAGCTTATCATGAGAGACAACCCAATCCAGGCTTGATAGCTCCCAGAGTGGGGATGTAATAAGAGACCGCAGGTGGTAACCTCTGGGTGTCCAAAAGATACGAAGGCAGATGTTTACCCTCGTGTACAGTGTAGTCACTGGCAGAGCCCAGTCAAACCTTGTAGCTGGACAATCCCCTTTTTAAAAACAGTAGTACATCTCTCTCCTGTACAATGAATATTTACTTGTATTATGAACACATTATGCCTATTGTTTTGAACAAAATCCCGACTCATTCATATTTGACCTAGTTGAGATTTTTAGTAGTTCCTCACATTTCTGCATTGCAGAAATGTCCGTATATATCTGCAGTAAATAGAAGTATAAAGGTATTTATGCAGTATAAAGATCAGGGGCTCAGCTTGCTGTACCTGTAAATATTCCTGGAGACTTTTATGGATAGTGATCCAAATTCTGCCCTCACTACTTTTTTTCTGGATAGAAGGGAAAGATAGTTCATTTTGAGGCATGTGAGGTAATTATTTTAACACACTTCCTAAACACTTATTTGTAATTCACAAGATAATGCGATCTAGAATCTTACGGCATGTGTTAAATTGGCTTAAGAAGAGCCAAGCACTGATCACAGCGAGCTAACATATTAAATTGGAATAAAGCTGGATTAACTCACAAGAAGACAAAAAACAAACTACTCTGTGTTCACCCCAGTGACCTGAAGGCTGAATATCTGCTCAGTAAATATTTTTAAAGTTACCAAAGTTCTAGCTGTTGAGCAATTATTCATCTGCAGTTCCAGGGGACACACTGCACTTTCTCCAGATTCTACTAAAATTTAGTAGGTATAAATAAATGAAAGACCTGAGCTGAGCATCTTAGCAACATACACTAATGACTAATCACTGTGCAGTCCAAAACAGTGCACTGCCATAAGGTATTCAATAATATATTAGAGAAAGTTCCCATTGAAGTCAAACAAAATCTATTGTATGAGATTTCTAAATAGACTGCAATTAGTATCACTTCCAGGAAGTCTTACTTGTGTCTGTGAGGCCAGACCATGTGGGGCAGCCTGTTGATTGACTGCAGGGATTTTCATTCAGTTCATAGTCAATGAGTAGTTGCTGCTTTTGGTTACTGTCTAAGCCTCATCAGTGAAATTTTCCTTGGATGGAGACCTTGGCCACCAGAAAGTGGCAGGCAGTTCCTCAGGCTTCTATGCTACTTTGTTGGCCAGGTGATGGCAGTCTGATGTAGAAGAACAGGTCAAGTGGTGCAGACAACAGTGGTAACTGTGACACCGTTTTGCACAGGAGAACCACAGAGTTAACTAATGCCACTGCTACAGATGATAACTCCAACCTTTCATAATCCAGCTGGTCTTTAAGTGTAGGTTGAATTGTTTTGTAGCATTGATAATACAAACAAAACACATCTGAATGCGTTTTTCACAATACAGCGTCAGACTTCCTCTTAGGAAGAGGAAGGAATCTTGGTGTTTAAGACTTGGACGGCCTTATTTGGCAACATGCTGCCATTTAATTCCTAGTTGGTAAAATTGGAATAATAATTCCCTATCCAAAGGGGGATCATGTAAAGATGAACATGTTCTGGAAACTTGGCTAGCAGCAGAAGGCACAGATATCAGAAGAGCTGGAGGGGATCTTGCGGTGTTATCTGGTCCATCCCCTGGTCTCAAGGTAGGACCAAAGTAGGTGATTTCTAACCCTATCCTAAAATATATTTACATGTGCCCTCCCCAGCCTGGTGCCATCTCTAGATTTAATATGGATAATGCCTTCCCAGGACTCACCTGCACAAATAAATGTTTATTGTTGCACCTTCTCTGTAGTTGCTTCAGATTCTTAAAGAGCAGGTTCCTCTCCCTTTTACCATTATTCAGAAGTTCTTGAACAGTTCACTCCTATTGATCTGTCAAGGCAAACAGACTCCTGCTTATCCTCCCTGGGCAGTCTGTACACACAGACAAGCTTTAACTAGCTGATGCCTTCAAAATGCAAGTCCAAGTCTCTTAAAACCTGTCTTCCTCACTCTGAAGCTGTATGAGTTGCATCTTCTGGAAGGATAAGGCCTTGACTGCTGGAGTTTTTCAAACTGTGCATCTCTTTGATCCCTTTCCCAATATGCAAAAAATACTACATTCTCTCCTAGATTTCATTGCACATAAAAGGACATGAAAGTGCAATCCTTCCTTACTCATCAACAACAACCCACCAACCCTAGCTCCAAGCTAGACCATTCTGGCTACTTCAAAAAATGGTTCTGAAATTTCCATTTCCACATTGCCCTGGCAGGTATAACTGACTTTGCAAACAGCTACAGCTGTGTGTGCTAATTGCTTTCCTCTAAATTATTTATGAGACATTTTTGACTGATGAGATTTCTCACAACAGCATGTGCTAACTGTTGGCAGCGGGCTCCTGAACTACTGGGAGCTCCATCACCTGCCGAGGTGCAGAAAAGCCAGCTGTTAGCGGGCGCCGCGGCCCTGGCAGTGCGCGCGATCCACTGCGAGGTCGAGCTCTACCTGCTTTCATCTCCTTGTCCAATAACTGCTCAATAGGAAATGTATGCGTAAGCATTATATCTGCACATAACACACACCTTTTACTTTGGGGATTAGATCAGAGAATACTGGAGACTGCCTAATTTAGATAAAGCAGAATATAGAGTGTCAATGACCTGGGGAAGACAATCCATTTCACTAAACAGGGCTTTTCAAGCTCTGGTCCTGGATGCAGGAAGGAGTCTGTAAAATGCAATTAGGAAAACTAGAAATCAATAGGCTTAAATTTACCACAGAGAGGGCAGCAGCTTTACCAGAAAATTTTTACAAGATACATAAACTGAAAAAGAATGGAAAACAGAACTATAGACGGAACAAAATATTTATGGTGAGCCACCACTTTACCACTGCTTTCTCCCTGAGGGTTTATCACTGCTCTCCAGGCTATAGGTAACCATAAGCCCAGCCAGTTATATAAAAAAAAATGGTGTTCCAGAGACAAGCAAATTATGTCTGTATTTTTCTTTTCCTTTTCAGATATGAATGATTATAGGGAGAAACAGTCAGAACTAGGCTGGCTAGGAGAAAAACTTCATGATTTGAGTTGCGGGAACTCAACAAGGAGCAGCCAGAGGAATGAAGCAAAGCAGCCTGTTAGAATTACGGCACACTATTGGTGTTTTTATTACCTTCTCAGGAGGCTATAAAGGCTGCTGGGTGAGCAACCAATGTGACATCTTCATGAGTTTCACAGCTGTGTTTAAGAACTAAATTTAAACAGGATTTCCAGCTAAACTGTAGATGAAATTGTGCATTGGACCTTTTCCTAAGCAGTATTTTTACCCAGTTTAAACAATTTGGATTACCCTTGTGCTCATTTATTCTACACATGCAAGAAGATTCATCATGTTTTCTGTACAGAAGTCTGACCCCAGATACAGGGGTTCAGATAGGGAAGAGAGAGTGATGAAGAGGGGCTATGTTGCTCCTCAGAGGTGAGCTGCTATTTCAGGGCCAGGTCAGACATTCCTGAGTCACTCTGCTCAGTGCAGCAAATAAGTAACTTGAATTGCTGAGGGAGGTGTGCAGAGGATGACACATCATAATACAGTTGTGCATAAGGTCAGGAGAAGGAAGGCAGGGCAGAATGTGCAGTTGTCCTAAGAGGACCCAATCATTTCTTGACTCCCTTTCTCCCTTGCAGTGGAGATGGCTCTCTGGCCATGTCCTGCTCAGTGGGTGGCACTTGGGATTTCAAACAAATGTCCTATCTTCCAAGCTTGCTCCCTCAGAGAGACGGGACACACAGACTCCTTGTACTCCATGAAACAGCATCTTGGTGATAAGGAAATGGGTCCCCTACAGAAGAAGAGGTGGAGAGGGGAAGGAGGCCGATGTTCGTAGCCACCCATCACAGATGCAGAAGGAGACAGGACAGAAGGTATCTGTCTGGATCTGACACAGACTAACAGCATGGCACAGGTAAGGCTAGGAAGTCATTCATGCCTCATTTCTCCCACCTGTAAATTATTCCTCCCCTTTCATCCCCACAGGCACATCATTATGATTGCTCAATTAATTAACAGTTTAAAAGAGCTCAGAGACATTCAGATGGAAGAGAAGGATTTTTTTTTGTATTTCTGCTTCTCCAAAGTTGCGTGCATGAACACTGAACTTTTGAAGTCCTTTGCTGCTGCTGAACAATTACCTCCAGTTTATCGATGGGAAAGTTAAACCATGGAAATAGTAAAACATACAGTTTGAGAAACAGCCTCAAGTTCCAAGATCCCACTTTCTGAGTGCCCAGCTACACACAAACACAGCTTGACTTTCACTCCCAATCCTGAATGCGAACAGCCACAAGTGAAGGCGTTTGCCCAAACTCAGTATCTCAAAACTTGACTCACTCTAGGGAACCTTAATGGGAACTTACCCAGGAAAACCCAAGTGGAAGCAGCACACTGAATGCTCTGCCCACCACATCATGCACAGCACACTTGTGTTCAGCTACAGCTTCAGAAAAGCTTCATGCTACCGAGGGACGACAACAGGTGATCAGACTTGCAGAAGCATCTATCACATGGCTCTCCAGCACAGTGACTTGTAAATGAATATATTACAGGAGTCAGAGCTTCCCTGACCAAAACAATTAAAACTCTCACATAAAAATAGAAAAGGAATAGAAAGGAGATCTGCCCATTCTGCACTATTATTTTTAACAGAAGCCCCAAGTTCCTGTCAAAAACAAGAGAATAGACAATCACCAGCCAGCTTTAATGGCAAGATCTTTTGAAATACTCAGCCATCTGTCACAGCGGGAGTGCTTGTTGTTCAGCACTTCTAAAAAATTTGGCCCTTCTTTGGGAACATGGTGCTTTTGAAATGCGGCTCTCAGGCCCCTCCCAGGATCCACTTCTTCCATGGGCAATTCTGCTCTTTTTGGTGTCTACTGGTGTCTACCAGTACTGTCCTCAGTGCAGTGAAACCTGCCGGTAAAGCAGGCACAGGTGGGCTTGAAGGGCAAAACTGAAAAATGCCTCTAAGCTAGCCCTAAATCCAAGGACAAACGAGCAGGTTAAGCCCAGCACTAACTGTACTTTCATTTAATGTTGCTTATAAATATCACTGCAAGCATATTTTAGCAAATTTCCAACTGTGTGTATCTCATGAAAATTGCTCACTGAATGCTCCTTTTCGTCTGATTCTTCCAGTTCCTCCTCTTCCCTCTCTCACTATTGATGACATCTTGTCCCAGGTAAAGAAGAGGTAACAAAGGACCCCAGTCATCCAGCAATGGAATGAACTGTTCCTTGGTCGTAAGGGATTGCTAATAGTGGAATCCTAATTTGGGATGGAAAAAACAGCTTCCAAATAGGCCTCTCTGGAGATTAGTAAAATCTGCTATACAGACAGGGAAACACTGCAGCAGGTGAATCATCTCAAGCGCTGGGACCAGGCAAACAGACGGCACGATGCACAGCACTACATTAAAGCAGAAGTACGATCCCACTGTAAACACCCACATCTGGAACCTGCAATGATTTCCCTTCACAGAACAAACATTTTAGAGCAATGATCTGAAGACAGCCCAGCAAAGTAGAGCAGCAACCTGGACATTCGCCCTTTATTCTGCTACTGGTTTGTTAGAAAAACATGTTACTGGCCTCCATTTTAACAAATATAGATTAAGCTCTTTGTGGGTCTCTGGGATAGAGACAAAAAACCCCATTACTTTCAATGGAGTAAGACCTCCAACAAATTCATGAGATATGTAAGAACACTTTTTATTTCTAAAGTGGGCCAAGAGGCTTTGAAGTTACATTCATACCTCCAGATACAGAGCCACACAATCCCTCCTGCTGCAAAGGAAACCTCAGTAAAATTCTGGCTACATGAAAGTCAACAGCAAAGTTCCCACCAGTTTCACTGTGAACAAGACTTCAGGCCATAAATCTCTTCTGTAGAGGGTTACCAAATGTTAGAAAATCATTTTTTTCCAAAGGAAAAAAAAAAGTAATTGTTTTATTGTATTTTCTTCAAAAAGCTATAACCAAACATTTCATTTCAGATTGGGGTCAATCCCAATAGAAAAACTTTCCAGTTCCCACACATGTCTTCATGAAGCAGTGGAACTGTATTGACTGACACGTTCTGATGCTAAACTGAACTGGCAGACAATAGCTTGATAATGCCAGGCAATATGTTTTGAACTTTCCATCCCCACAAAACAAAAAAATCAACATATCGAGGTTCTTCTCCATCCTCCCCTTCCAAGTTTGGATAGAAATACATATGGAAACTACAATTTGTGTTGACAACGATCGCCACCTGGCACAGCCTACCAAAGCTAAGAAGTTACTCCGAAATAATAAAGCATAATTTGGAACAGAATTTGGCCTGAAGAGTTCCATGTCCCAAAGAGCCCAACAAAACCTTCCCCTTGGCTCTACTCTTTCATTTTGAGGAAGAACCCAGCGGAAGGGAGGCAGTCAGTGTGACTGCCAGTTTTGCAGAGTCCGTGAAACGCTTGGGAGGCATGACCCCAGTGCTCTGGCTCTTGGATTTCCAACAGAGGACTCTGTTGAAAATGATCCTCTCCAGGGCCCCAAGATCTTCACCCTTAACCTTTCTGAGTCATTAAGGAGTATTCAGCCCATAATGCAGCAAACTCCAATTTGCTACAGCACAGCAATCTCAGAAAGTACTGAAACATTATAAACTAATGGCCAAGAGCTTGTTCGGAAAGGCTGAATCTTCAGGAATTGAAAAGAACTTCAGCACTTGCTTAAGTTTAAGTGCAAGCTGAAATGCATGGCTGAATAGGAATGGCCCTAGGAATTATGCAAATACTTAGATGAATCTGGGTCCAAATATGAATTACTTTAGAAGACAGAGAAGCAAGCAGTGCACTTTTATCTCCTTACCAAGAATGCACAAGTTCTTGCGGTTAATATTACAGCATCTTCTGCTGCTGCCAGAAGCCAAATGACCTATTCTTTAACAGTCAAGTTCTCCTCATTTTCAAACTGAAGATTAGTCCATTTATGCTGAACAGTGGCACAGAATGACAATTCCATAATGCACGGATTGAGTGCTATTCCACTCACATGTTACATTACCTTGCCCTTTCTTCCACTGCACTTCCACTTGCAATTGACTACCATGGTAATAAGGTGGTGCTGCTTCCAATCTCAAATTGTCTGCTTTCTGAGATGCTGGCAATTCATTAGATACTGCCACAGAGTGACCAAAAGGATCTGACCTTGAATCTTATCACAAAAAAAACAAACCATGGAGATATAAATTACTCCTATTAACAGTAAAGTTACAACGTGAGCCGGGCACTTCCTTAAAATGCTGAATAAAATGAACTTCAGCAATAGGACTGAACAGGGCAGGCAGCACCTCCCAGCAGACTGTCAGCACCATCCAAAAGTGATCCCATAAACATGAAGGCTGATTCTGAAAACGCTTCTACACATGACTAGTTCTTACTTCTGCAAATACTCTCAGAGGCGTGAGCATTTTCAGGGTCAGATCTCACAGCTGTATCGCTAACAGGCAGTGCAGGAAGTGTCAAATACAGATCCCATTTTTTCCTCCTTGCAGAAGTATCAGTGAGTCCATAATATAATTTCTGAGAATGTCATCATAGAAAACTAATGCTTTACAGTAGGATATCATGACCTCTCCACAAACTAAAGAAAGTCCTTATTTTACTGGGATCTGAGTAGAAATACATAGGAGGGAATGGAAAGCAATTAATAAATTCTGCTACCAAGAAGAGGACTGTTGGTAATTACAGTACAATTGCCACAGGAAAATATACAAAAAAAGCTTGCTGAGAAAACATCCCAATTTAGACTGCACAACTCCAGGGACTGCTTGCTAACAAATTACAGAGTATTTTACTTCTAGGTCACTGCTTTCAATCTGGCCTCAAAGGAGAAAATGACTGTAAGTTAATGCCAGCTGACAGTGGTGTGAAAGCAGCAGGGTGGATCTCAGCCCACTTCCTAGTAGATTGGAGGACACAACCCAAATATTTATGATTTGTGAAAGTAATAAAGCTAAAAATCCAGACTGTGATTCAATGATACAGTAAATCCAGCTGTAGGACTCTTAGGACAAAGATCTGATGTGACTTACACAATTCTGCTGCTTCCAGCTTCTCTGAAACCTTTTGACAAGTTAACTGTGTACAAATGGGTGCTAGGGCAGATCAGATTTCGTTACATTTTTTACGTGTGGAAGAAAAATTCAGGTTGCATGTGCCAACCACTTCAATAGAAATATAGGTGTGTGCCCATAGCTCAATGAGATCCAAAATGTCTGGTGTCAAGGGTCACCAAACCATGGCCTCCAGGCTTCATCCTTCAGTGACAGCAGGTGCAGGCTGTGTAGGAGCAGGCACATCAGAACTGTATTGTTTTATTGCTGCTGGTCACTCTCTGGACTGAAGACAAATGAAGGTGCTGTCTATACATGTCTGTCCTGTGAAAAGGTGGAGGTGCCAGATGGTTAGCAAGTCACTCAGGACACATAAAGCCACACAGGCATTAAATAGCATAAATAGCAAGGCGTTAAATGGCACCATCCCTGCTGGCACCACATCCCTGCTCATCAGTGCTCCATTCATTTAAACACTTTAAAGAGAGGAGGGAAATAGGAGATTAGAGAGATGTGCTGCTGCCTTTGATAAGCCTGAAAATAGGAGCAATGTTTGTGTTAATCCTGTAGCAGTGGTACAGAAAAGGCACGATTAGCTGCAGTTGCAGGAACAGTCGAGTGCAATCTGTTTTCCCCGCGAATTCCTCCATGGGAAGATGGGTCACGGGGCACACCTGCAAAATGCATCCAGGCGTTTTTTTCTGCACTGTGTCCACGGCCTGTGCTCCAACAGATGGCTGGCCAAAGGATTTCTTCTTTTATTTTATTTCGGTTGTTGTTGTTTTTTTTTTTTTTTCTGAACACACAGGAGCAGAGCAAGCCCTCCTGCCAACAGTGTGGTGAATGCAGAGCATTCAGCAGTGAAGAGGTGACCTTGATTAGTGTCTAATGAGTAGAAACCAGTTGCTTTTCAGCACATAATGAAGTAGAAAAGTTCTGCTACAGTGTGCCAGAATTCTTCATGCTGTTCTGAGAAATGCTGTTGGAGACGCTGTCCATACTGTCTCTGCTTCAGGCACTGGCTAATCCTTGGTCCCTCCACAGACGTACTATCTCCTGCTTCACTGCAAGATCACTCTTAGACAAGACCATGTATTGCTCTTTACTTAACGTGCCATTCTTTAATTTGCAGCACAAGTATCAGGGCAGCTCCACCTGATTTGTGCCTTCAGAGAAAACATATGCAGCTTTGGTTTAGATTCCTTATTTTCTTTCTTATTTCCCTTTAAAATGATTATATTCTGTAAGTAGTATCTGTCCCTCATGGCTGATAGCAATGGAGAGGAATAAGCAGCCCTGTAGATAAGAAGAAATTCTGGATTCACTGATATCAAGGGAAAATATCCTTGGTGAGTGTTCCCCTTAGAACTGAAAGCCTTTGGGAAAGAAGCCCACAGAGGCTTAGGTGGTGTGAAGGTTTGCAAGATCAGCTGGAGCTTGGAAAGGCACCACCATCATAAAGGTGCTACTGAGAAAAGGGAGGGGTTAACATGGCCACTGAATGTATCCATCAAGTCTTGGGACAAGGAAACATGAACAGTATGGGCATCACTTGCTGGGAATAATAATGAAATCAGGCTGATGATGGAGAGGGGAAAAAAAAAGTGGTACCTTTTCTGTATTACACAACAAGAAAGTGTGCTAGTTAAGAAGGCTACAGTTCCGGTACACACAGCCACGTTTTAATGGAAATGCGGAGAAAACCACCCCATTCAGGTCACCATATGCATTAGCAGAGGCCACAGAGGAACAGAAATTATGAACCAGAGGTCGCAGTACAGAAACAGAATAAATCAAGGGGTTTCCACATTATTTAAAAACCTGGGGCACTTGCAGAGCAAAGACCTTCCTGGGCACATGGGGGTAGGGGTGGGGGTGGGGTGGAATTCACGGCTTATAAAAAGGAGGGTAGGAGTCATAGATCTGGAAGCCAAATGCATCCAGCGTTTGCAGTCTGAATGCAGGAGGGAGGGGTGCTGCAAATGGGAGGAAGGATTTTGTGCTCTTCAGAGGTTTCTAAACCCAGAAAGCTACAGCCTGCACTTCCATAAGGTACTCTGTGTTAAGCCTGAGCTTCCTCTCTTCTATTTCAGATTTTACCTGGAGAGGAAAATGTTAAGCTGTTAGCATGAAAAAAAAAAAAGTAAGTCAAAGTCTTTTTAATTTTAAAAAGAAGAAACTTCTTTATAGCTGCATAATCAGTTAAAACTTGCCTATGGTGTTATGTCCATGCACTGGGTTTCCTTAGGGATCCATTTGTGTCTGCAAAATCATCTATTTTAATTATATGATGCTATAGGGTATATAATGCTGTATGGACAAGTGAAAAAGACAAGGAGATGAAGGTGGGGCAGAAAATAGAGCTAGCACTTTTCCATCAGCAGAAATGACTGTTGCATGCAGTCATGTGCCCGGGATGGGGAAGGGACAGTCATGTGAAAGAATGTGACTTCAGGCCTTCAAGTCACCAAAATAAATTCCTTCAATCCCTTGTGAGGCAGATTCTCTTCTGTCCCACGTCTCAAATCCAGTATGATTTCCTGATCCAGATTGTGACAATACACTTCAAGCCAGGGCTTCCATCTTCCTCAGACTATGACCCCAAGCCTCTGCCATTTCAGAAGCCCCCACCTCACAGCAAACTCGTCTTATTCCAGCCTAGGATCCTACCATTTCTCCACTCCTCCTGTTATCATGTATACGTATATAAACACTGACAATATCTATACAAAATAGATCAGGAACTTCTGACATCTGAAAAAATCCTAGATCACTCGTTTCCTAACCCTGAAATGTTCCTGTTTCTAACTTAATTTGGAATCCAATAGATGCCAATTGGATGGAGGTGATATAAAGAACCAGGCTTGTTCATATCAGCCACAGCAGAAGGAGCTCCAGGAGAGATTAGGAGAATATGGCCTGTCCACAACCAGATCTCTGAGCAGCACATGCTGTATCATATCAAGCCAGAGTCATGACTGCATCTCTTCCTGACAGATGCATCATTTTTCTTCTCTTGCTTTTCTCCACCAGCAACTGTTGTACTCTCCCAGCACCTCTCCAGAGACCAACAAAGACAGTGGTATGTACAGTGGCAGCAGACACACGTTAGCCCTTTTCCAATGATCTTTCTTAGGTGCTCTGGCCCCCATAAACTTCGGCAGATTTTGAAATGGTGGATTCTTGGGTCTGTTTCTGGAGCGGAAGGCCAGCAAATGACACCACCTATGAAGGCACGTGGTCCAGTGGTGAAGCTGTCCCACTTTGAGACTCTTAGGGGCACGAAGAGGTGAAGGATCTACCTGAAAAACAGAGCAAGGCACAGGGAAGAGTCAACACATCCTACCCCCGTAAGTCAGTTTGACAGTAACTGAATTTGTAACTTTAGAGGTTCTGTTTCAGCTTGAGACAGGCTTGAGCGGAAAGGAGTTTCCAAACCTGGAACTGCAAGGGCTCAAACTTAGGTACAGACTCGAGCACAATTAAACTTTGTTGTAACTATAAGACAAAAGATGAGCAGAACTAAGCAGCTTGAAAAACAAATGTTGTGGGTCACTTACAGTTTCATAAAGAATGATTTAATGCTACCAAGGTGAAAAGATGATCCTGCAAAAGGGTAATATATATTAAACTGGGAAAACAGTGCTAACGTGCTCCATAAAGAAAATACTCTGTGCCAGTACCAACAGACAGGATATGGATAAGCAGTTTTCGAGAGGAAAGCCCCTCTATCTCATTAAACAGCTGCTTCACTCCTGCTTTTTTTCCCTGTTCAACTCTTCACCTTTAATCTGCAATACTCAGCTATGCTGCACATACCAAGAATGCAAAGCTGACAAGCAGAGGAGGGCCTCCCTTATCAGCTTAGGATAAAAGCAAGAGATCGAAAGGATGGATCGTCCGTGATTTTTCCTTGCAGACTGGTAGGTATCTCATGCCCACTGCAGACAGGCTAAAGATTTGGAGACCTGAAGATTCATTTATCTTTAAAGATTTCGAGAAATATTGGTAGAAAATAACAGGTGATCTTCCACACAGGAAAGAAGGAAGTGCCATGGTGCTCACACCACCACTTGGTTGATAGCACAAGGGCTGTTGCTGCTGTGGCAGAAGTTGGAGGCAGCCTAATGATGCTGTTGCTTTTCCTCACAGAGGACAGAGAACTGCCAGTGCTGACTTGATGATAAGGGCAAGACACAAACCAATGAGTCCTCTCTCTTCCCACAGAGATGCCAAAAAAGGGTATCTGTAGGTATAAAGTCTGCAGTAATACACCACCGTGCCCCCTAATCTCAGTGGCTGCCTTATGGCCTGTAGAAGTAGGATTTCCATTTTTCCCCAAGGACAGCAGGTAACACCAAAACACTGCCGAGCCACTGCGGCAGGCTTATCCCTGCAAGAGGAGCACGGAGACTCCCAGGGGCTCTCTCTTCCTTGCTGTCTGGATAAAGCTCCCAAGTACAGAAAAGACAGCTTGGTCAGGGCCTTCCTTACCCTCCCCTCCCTGCTGTGATCACAGGGAGCTCCTGCTCCAGCCCTCTGTTGTGTTGGCAGCCTCTATAATTTAGAGTAGCTGTGATTTATGGCTTGGACAGAGCCCATACTTAGGGAGTACAAAGGTAGGGCTGGCCTGACCAGTATAGCTGTGCTGTCGCCGGGCCTTTGTATCGATCAAATGAGTGATGGAAGTGAAGAATTCAATTGTGTTTGCTGTCTGTAAGGATCAGCTAAGAGACAGAGGGCTGGGGGAAGAGGAAGTGATTTAATTACCCCTCACACCCGGCACTGGCAGCCAAAAGTGTGATGATGACACTCCGCATATTGATGGTGGGGATTCGCTCCCGGCCACCTCCTTCCGCACCTTCTCTCTCAAGTAAAGAAGGAAACAGTAAAAAAGAATGAGGAAATTTTCTGAATGCTTCATCCTGCATTAATCACATACCATATCCATCTCCTCATCTAGTCTCTAGGGGAGTCAGCAGGCATTGGAACAAGAGACATTGAAGGGAAGTTTACGGTTGCTAAATTGAAGAGAGAGAGGTGTTTGTGGCATGCAGCATGTTGCTGCTCCCACTATAAATCCATGGGCAGATTTCCAACAAGTAACAGGGAGCTGAATCCAAACATACTACTCAGTGAAAGGCTTGAGCAACCTTTAATCAGACTCCTAATTGGTCTTTCCCTCTGTTTCAACATTCGTCATTTGAGGAAACCAACAGCAGTTCCCAAATGATCTTTTTTAAGTAACATTCAGGACATAATCAGGTCTCTTTGAAAAGGGACAGCTCTAAATTCAGTCTTAAATGTTTGATACTGTTGTCTGCCAAATTTAGCAAACGGTTTGAGTGGGGACCTGTATTTATCAAATTACCACCTTCAAGACAAATGCTTATGGGGAATGCATTATGCTTAGTCTGCCTAGACCTTATTCTGCTAATGAGGGCATGCCCCATCTTTTCCAAAACACCACTTCTAAAACAATGGTCCAATTTTTACATTACAAGCATGGCTGCCTTGTACTGACTGAGTAGCTGTCATTTGGATTCCTCCTATCAACTCCAAATTCCCTTTCATCTCAGGTCTGTGTTATGTGATGGCAGCCCGGGGCAGTGACCTATAACTATGCTTGACTTCTTATCTCATGACATGTGGACTAACTTACAAATGCAGGTAATTAGTTAAAGATGTTTCATGACAAATTAGACTAATGGAATTGTAATGGTTAAATTAACGTCTTGGGGTCAGTTTTAAGGTCCCTTGTTAGGGGTGATAGTTCAAAACGCAAGCTGTCAGACTCTGGGAAGTATCTTGTTTCTTTTAATAAAGTGCTTCTTTTGCATGTGAAAAGCCAAGGACATAACTGCTGAGATAGGGCCTGATCCAAGGGAAACAATCTGGTTGGCAGTTTCTGGATAAGGCAGTCTCCCCAATCCTGCCCCCAAACTTTGTCCTGTAGGCAAGACACATAGTGGAGCAGAGCAGCAAGCATGAAGAAGGATCAAAGCACACAGCATTGCACTGCTATGAACACTAATTTCTCACACTTCCCTTGCACCTTTCAACTGAAAATTTTATCTGACATTTTTCTTCAGGGAGGAAGTTAATTTTGCAAAATCAAACAGTCCAACATAAATTAAACAGATAAATCATGTCCTGTTATCTGCATCCTTCCTCCAGGAGGAGCCTGCGAGGCTCTCCCTGCAGGCTCTTCTAACAATAGAGCTGCTTGTTAACTCTCAGACAATGCTAAGGACAAATGGGAAAGGGAGAGACAACAAAATGGAAAACATCATTCTGCAATTTTGTCAATCCCTGGTGTGCCCATGTCTTGAGCAATGCATGCAATTCTAGTCATGCCATCTCAAAAATGTACAGTAGAGTGAAGAGAAGCAACAAGAACACCAGAGGTACCAAATGACTTCTATAACTGAAGAGACTTCATAGACAAGGACTCATTTGCTTATCAAACAGACAGCTGAAATTGGATGAGATTGAGGTATTTAGCATGGAGTGGGATGGAGAAAGCAAACAGGGAATAATTATTCTTTGCTCCTTGTAACAAAAAGGAAACAATTTTATACAATGGGTAGTTGAATGTGGAGGTCACTGATGTAGAGTCTAAGGGAACAAGTGGGTTCAAAAAAGTTAGATAAATTCATGTCAATCCACCAACAGCTGCTACATACAGCAGTTCAGATACAACCTGGAGCTCAGGAAGTGCCTCTATACAGAGCACCAGAAGCTGGAAAGACATACCAGAAAAAGGACTCTTGTGTTGGTGTCCCATTTTATGCTCTTTTCTTATGCTTCCAGTACTGCCCTTTCTGAGACCAGACACCAGGCTGGACAGGGCTTTGTTCTGACTCAACAGAGCTACTTACCATCACCTGATCTTGGGTCTCTCCTCACTGCAGACAGCTAATTAGTCTCAGATAAAGTTCAGTCCACTTCCCCTCAAAAGTCCACTTCCCTTCAAAGGCAGCTCTGACCTCTGATGGCCATCTAAAGGACAGCCTGGTTTTCAGAGGACTGTCTCCTGCCCCAGATTCCAGCGCTGCTGAGGGGCAGGGGCACAAGTACGTCAGTGTAAGTACATGTATATACGCATGTGACTGGGAATGAGATGAGGTCCCTAATCACACAGCCTCCATTTTTAACTCCAAGCATATGCTTTGATCTTTCCTTTTCCAACATAAACACAGAGCAGAGTACACATTTAGGCAGACATTCCCTGCTGAAATAAGCTGCACTACTCCCTGCCCGGGCAGAGAACAAGACAGCGAGTGACACAAGACAGCTGTTAGCTACGCTGCTGAATCCACACGCTTTGGATTTAAAGGCAAAAAGCACAGTGCAAGGACCACTAAGGTACAGGAAGAGTAACATGGATTTCTGCGTTGAGATATCGTTCCAGAGCCAGTCCAGGGAGCTCTGTCTGGCACGGCACCCTCCACTGCTGTTTGTTTACCTCTTGAAACTCGGATCAGTTTATCGAATTCACCTTAAAAAAAATAATTCCATGTAAAAGAACAGAGCCTACTAGGATTTGATACCATCTGTTTGGTCTTTTGCCTTTTAGGTAAATAGTGTCCTTCCCAATCCCACAATAGTTGGCTGTATGAGATGGAGACCACTGTGTCTCACAGTCCAGCCACGACATGCCCTCTTCCTGACTCGTGGCACTACCCACACGTGCCCTCACACCTGGCTGAGTCTCGTGTCAGCCCTGTAACAGACCTTCCTCATGATCGTGTCTCCCTCCTGCGGAATCTACATACCCAACAGCACCACTCTCCTTTAGACACTTTTCAGGATAGCACCTTTCCCTGCATTTCATGAGTTCTGGTAGCTGAGGGAAAAGGAGGTGGTGGGGTCCCAAGAGCAGTGCATTACCAGCCCCAAGTACAGATGAAACAAATCAACTCCATCACCATTTAGGAGCCATGGTGCTGGAGCTCTTCTTATGGCACCTTACACAGTCAGCTCTGGGGCTCCTAAAGTACGGGTCAAATAGGTTCTGTCATTGCTTCTCTTCTGTCCCACCCTTTGGAGGCCACAACTCAGAGGGAAGACTGAAGGCACCCAGTCAGTACCCAACAGGGACAGCCAGGGATAGGGAGGTTCCTTCCACTTTTTCCCAGCGTACACAGGTGCAGAGTAACGAGCAAGATCTTAACGAGCGAGTGCTTAAAAGGAACATTTAAATTATCAGATTAATATCAAAGGAAAATAATTATTCTTTACTCCACATTACATTTTTTTTTATGCGAACAAAAGCTGCAGGAGTGTTTAGGTATTTAATATGGATGTAAGATAGCAGTTCTAAGATGATAGGAGGAGTAACTAAGACAAACAAACGTCCACTCGGTGCCTTGACTTTCTGTGTCTTTCATTTCCCTAATTCCAGCACATGTCATTTATACCTTTTTTGTATATGCATCAGGACAAAATGACAGATGCAAAAGCAACAATTTTCCTCTACAGACAAAACTAGGATTTAAAAGCCCATTAGCAGAACCATGCAGAATTCATGACACTGTGCATCCTCGTAAATATGCACGCACACTCTTTTTATGTCAGTTCATATATGTGAAATAGTAACAAGTAGTAAACATAAAAACACAAAATGAGAACCTCTTGTTATTACTACATTACAGTTCTTGTTCTTTATGTGAGAGCTTTCAGCATTAATAGCTAGAGGAGCATACATACGAGTCGCTCTGAGTTTTGGGAGAACTAATTAAGTTCTGCTGGTGTCTGTTACAAAGATAGGACTATTTGGACTTTGAACATAGGACAGAAAGAAGTGAATAATGATTTATCTGTAACATAAGAAAGAGAAAATATCTCCCATTAGTGTAATAGTAACAGCTATTAACTCTGTAGAGCATACGTGTATTAGATTGAAAAGTCTGTAGGTAGGGAAGATAATTCAGCCTCAAGGATCCTCGTAAGATACTAATGTACTTAAGCAGTATTTTGCTACATGTTTGTAAAATTAATGCTTGACAATTTTTTTGGTTTGGTATTATTATACAGAAGTGATATAAGTATGATGTTATCAAATAAATGATTATGTAATGCACATAACCAATGTATATAATATAAAAATTAATTTGAGAAGAGGATATCTACTTTAACACCTATCCTCACTCTTGCTTTCAGAAAGCCAGAAAGCAAGGCTATTCAAGAGTTTGCCTTTGTTAGAATACTTATTTAATAGTAGCAATAAAAGATGATAAGCACTTACCTTGTTTGCTTCCATTGCACAAAGATATTGATATCTCCTAAAATAAATTTGATAATTCCATGTAGGATAAAGCTAATTAGACTCCTAGAATCACAGAAATGCTGGTTGGAGGAAGCCTCTGGAGATCCCCAGTCCAATCTCCTGTTCAAAGCAGGACTACTGCCAACACCAGATCAGGTTAACTGTGGCTTGACCTGACAACATCTTAAAAATATGCAAAGACAGAGATTTCAAAGCCACTTTGGGTGACCTGCTCCAGTTCTATACCACCCTCCAGATGAAGAAGGCAAGCCTGACAAAGTTCACTGTGAGTTGTAGTATCTTTTAAAAGGTTAACTAAAATTTAGTCTTACGAAGAAGACTGTCCCCCCACAACAATCCTGTCTCGCTGTTAACCCTCACAGATAGAGTAAAACCCAATTACAGAATAGTATTTAACTGCTCTGTCTCTATTTTACCTCCAAGCATCCAATAACATAGAATATTTAAATCTCTCACCAGTGAAGATATCTTCAAAATCCCCTTCTGATAGCATAGAAATGTTCTTAGCTCTATCTGATGGAAGGAGAACCAAAGTTAACTGGACACTGTGTATTCAGTGACAGGGAACATTCAAATCAAAGGCAGGAACTGAATCCAGATTTCCTATGCACTGATTAACTGAGTTAACCACAAGATCACTTTATTTATGCTTAGTCACCCTTTCCCAAAAGCTACTGCAAAGATAAGTTACAAAAGGTTGAAACAACCCTCTGAGGGCAGCATCAGTGATGACAGAATTTGCCAGGACCTGAAATTTATACTCTCTCTACTTTACTACCTAAGAAAGAGGCACGCTTTATTAATCACAAGTACGGAGCTCACTAGGATCTGTCTGCCACTCTTTGGCTTCATCTTCCTAAGATGAATGCTTCAGTTCCTCCTGGAGAATGTAAAACACAGTCACTGACTGACACACATACTGACTTCCACTGGAGCCTTTAGGAAGAGTTCAATCTTTAGGGAAACAGCTAAAAATAACAAAGCAGGTATTAGGAATGAAAATGTAGCAGTAGGGGTGGCAAAAGCAGGGTTTGGTGTGTATATTTACACTCCTAAAATGAATCAGTTGGAATGTCATTGAGCATCTTACCTGAAGAGCAAAAGAATAGCCAGGTCTCTGTGCTCACTTCTTATCATTTTATTTCCTATCTTTGTGCCAGTGTCAGCTCATGTAACAGTAGGAACTGACTTCATGGAACCAGGATTTGCTCTGGAGAATGGCACCACTCAAGCCCCTGCAGAGGTGCTATTCTGTACCTGCAAACCTTCTTTGAGTTCATCTCGAGAGTGATAGCTGAAAGATGCTGGATCCCGTTACAATCTCTAAACACACAGTCCCCTGTTAGCCAAGATCATGCAGCGCCCCTTTTACTGCAGCAGTGTAAACATTTACCAAGAGAAGACAGGGAAATATGATCTGCCACAAGAAGATTAAGCTGTATGAGTTTTTCACAGGAAGCCAAGGTCTTTAGCTGTCAGATAGAAGCCACAGAGTGACGTCTATTGTTTCTTAAAGAGTAATTACTTCTGATTGCTTCCGAGTACACTAATTTGTCTTGGTACAGAATGACAGCATCACCCAGAGCAGTGGGTAACTGCATCACTTTACCTGGGTACAGGCTTTCTGGGGCTGGCAAGTATACTCACAGTGGTTTGAACAGCACTTCTTTTTGCCAGGACATTGCACATCCACTTTGCAATGCTGCATCCATGCAGAAGCAAAACCTTCCACCTTGCCCCATGAGGGGCAGTGCCCTGGCTTAGTGGGGAGAAGGGAACTCAGAAACTCATGGCTGGTCTGGGATGGGGCTGGCTCCACAGACAGCAGCAGCAATACTGAACTCAAGGCAGAGGAGACTAGAAATAGCCAGTTTCTAAAGAGGGATGAGAGGATGAAGAATCATAGAACTCTAATTGCCAATTTTCTGATCTGTTCTTTTTCTCTTATATTCTTATATGCATTATTTATGCTACTACCTGAATCCATTGATGCACCTATGAAAAGCCTTTTGCTAATTTCATCTAAAGAAATTTTTTCCAGTAGTTCAAGGGAGGCAGGAGTAAAGAGAGAGGAAAAACTTGCTACTTCACAAAATCGCTGGAAATGTCAGAATACACTGTGGACCCCAGTCTAAGTCCTGTTCCTCAGGGACAACTTTGCTGTGTGGCAATTTTACAGACCTGTTGCGGAGCAGGAGAAACTTCTTTTTCGCAGGGCAGGAGAAACTTCTGCACTAATCACAGAATCCTGCTTTGTCAATGCTGCGTGCCTGTGGTGCAGTCAAATAAGGAAAACTTGGAAACTTTGGTCACTGAATGCTGAACAAAATGTGCGGGTTAGGTCACTCAGAGTGTTTTGTTGTCATTATTTTTAAACATTTTGTTTCTATTTTAATTTTTTTCATTTAAATTTTCTGATCTGCATTTTCTTAAAACGTCCAAGAAGCAACTGACTTCAACTGAAATAAAAATCTGAAGATTTCATGTTAAAAATGTCAAAACATCCTGTTATGCTCATTCTGAAAAAGCAGTTAGAAGAGTAGCGGAAAAAGATCCTGGTTAATGAATCATTTCCATTTTGAAAAATTGGACTTTTTCTGAGTGGAAAAACAGCAAAAGAAAAAAGCTTATCAAAGAATCCCTGATAGAACAAAAGTTCACCTAGTATGTCATCTAATGATACTCTCTGTTTGTAGAAAATAACATTTTTATAGTTACATCTGTATTTTATAGTAACTGACTAGTCAGTCAGAAGTCATCCAGGACTTGTAAGTCAAAACCACAGAGCTGTACTAAGGGGTCACGGAATTGACCATCATGTTCCCAAATTTCAGCTGTCTTCCAGAAATTCAAAAGGCAGTGAGCAAGCATTGCACTAACCATTTTTCCACTCTCCTGGCATCCCTCAGATTCTCCTTATGCCACTTTATAAGCCATAACAGCTCCCTGCTGCTATTCGCATTTTCTGACACTTTTCTAATAATTCTGATCTTAAAATCTCTTCATTGCAGGGGGTAGAGCGAAGGAGTTTCAACACTCATGGCAAATTCATTGCAACCAAAGAAAAACAACACTCACCCCACAATACCTCTGTGGTGGTAAAATTATTGATATGGCTAAGGAGTTTATCCTAACTGAAAGACTTTGACTAAAAGCTGACAGCTTACCACAGAATCTCCATGGTTGGAAAAGACCTTTAAGATCATCAAGTCCAACCATTATCTAACTCTACCAGTGCCACTACTACACCATATCCTTGAGCATCACATCTAGATGGCTTTTAAGTACATCCAGGGATGGCGATTCAACCACTTCCCTGGGCAGTCTGTTCCAGTCTTGGATAACCCTTTCGGTGTAGAAGTTTTTCCTAATGTCCAACCTAAACCTCCCCTGGCACAACTTGATGCCACTTCCTCTTATTCTATCAGTTGTGACTTGTGAGAAGAAACCAACACCCACCTCTCTACAGCCTCCTTTCAGGTAGTTGTAGAGAGCAATAAGGTCTCCCCTCAGCCTCCTTTTCTTCAGATTAAACAAGCCCAGCTCCTTCAGCTGCTCCTTATAAGACTTATTCTCAAGAATGTTCACCAGCTTTGGTGCCATTCTCTGGACCTGAAAAGATAGTTCCCAACTCCCCACTTCTGAGCTAAGATAACACTGGGTGTTTCACTCCTATAGGCTTGACCAAGAACCATCTCTCCATATGGTCACATTATTTACTGTTCAATTCCTTCTTAGAACTGTGGCAGTTAAGAGGCTATTTAAGGAGCCCATCCCTCCCAGGGATAGATACCTGGATTTATTTGCATTGAAATGATTGCTTTCTTCACCTGTTGTTTTTTTTCTAAAACAGTCTATAGGCTGGGTTTCTGCAATCCCTTGGCAGAGAAGCAGGGAGCGGAGAGGGAGATGCTGTCCAGATGTTCTCTCACTAGGATCAGAGTTAACAAAGCTTCTGTCTGACCTGTCCGAAACTGTGCCTTTGTTGCTACGCTCTTGAAATCCCCAGATTCTCCAACACCTCTTACATGGAAGTACACCTCATTGTGCTCTACTTGCTCACAGACATTGCAAAGGGAAACAAAAACTCATCAGAAAATGCAAGGTCCCAGCACTATAGAAATCTCTCAGCATCATCACAGTATAAGCGAGAGCATCTGAGAGCTGCATTGTGGGCGGGATATCAGATGTGAGGCATCCAGACCAAGACCTTTCACTGGTGCTAAGTTCACTCCAGTAAATAATGATGACTCTGAAAAACAAGGCCTGCAGAGGATTAACATAGATGATGGGCAAAATGAATGTCAGAGAGATCTGGTAGTGGTCATGGCCACTTAGTCCTTCCTCAAACATCCAGAGCTCCTACCACCTGCAGCACAGCCCAGAAGCCTGCTCTCCAAAGTCAGAGTAAACTCAGGCACCAGCTGTAACTGGAACAGGACCAGATCTGATGGTTCAGCACACACCTGGTCCCCCATCATCCATCAACATGTCACAGCCACACACCCCAGTCAGTACAGGCTGCAACGGAGTAAAGCGTCAGCTTCCTATGCTCTCTAAGTGCCCAAAGCGCAGGGAAGCAAAGAAGAGTCCGATGACTTGTGCAGAGAGCTTTCCCAGAAGTTATCTCCGTATGAATGGACACGTTGAGTGTCATCAAACCACATTCTAATTACAGTCAATACAAGCAGCTGTGCAGTGTCCAGTGGCTATGATATAGCATTCCAAAGGCAAATAACGCTGCAGAGTGACTTCAATTACTTACTCTGAAAAGATTTTGCTAGAAGTAGCAAAGAAGATCAGCTCATGAAAGCATAAAATTAATCTCATGTATAATTTTTAATAAGAATCTATTGATCTAATTCTACAACTACAACATGAGATTTAATTTTCTACTGGACATTAATTTATAGAGTTTTCTGAATTTAAAAGCAATAAAAATAAGACCCAAATGTAAGCAGTTCTTAAAATAACCTATAGGATAAAAAACCAGAGAAAAGTGTCAAAAATAAATGTGCACTTCTGGAAAACAGTATTTCCAGATTTGAATTATGCATTGTGAAATAAAAAGCACATAATAAATGTCTCTCCTCATTTGTGTGGGCTTCATGATAAAAAGAACTGATAAACAGGCCAAGATAAAATAACAAGTGGATGCTAGGGTTTGGAAGTCTTGTTTTGTGTGATAGAAGTAATAAAGTAATAAATCAGTATTAAAATAAACAGATTTACTCCTCCTCTCCAAAGGAGCTAATTGTTTCATGTTATCAATAAATATGTAACATTATTGATGGTGTTTTCTTTTCTTAAATCAACCCTGAAGTCATTCCATTGATTTCGACTGAATTCCCAAAGAACGGCTTAGACCCACTATGTCCATTTAAATATATAACTCTGGAAAGCACCTTTCCATAAGATCTGTGACACTAGTTGCCATTATTCAGTGTTTCCAAACACAGTTCTACCATAAAAGTTATTTACTGGCTTCTTACACTGCAGTTTATCACAACCTTCATTATTCCCTATAGGAGTTGCACTAAATCACCCAGCTGACAGCTCAAGTGATCCAGTTCCCTGACTACTGGTGCTTCTGAAATAATCAAGGCCCAAACTGCCTTCTATAAAGCCTCCATTTAATCAGTGCTGACATGCACCTTAGATTGCACTTCAGAAGGTGCCAGGAGTGCCTCCAGGGTTTTGTGGCTTATCACCAAGAAGACAGCCCATTATTCTGCTGGCAGGTCACAGGGTGAACCCAGCCACTCACAGGAAAATCACAGACTAGGAGGGAGACTTGCTTTACCTACCAAATCTGCCTGCATCTTTATAATTTTGAGCCAGGTATCCAAGGGGTGGGAAGTAGTGTTATTTGGTTTTATCACAAGGGACCGACAAGAGCTGAGAACCCTCTGCAGAGCTACCCAGGTGGCAGCCAGGACCAGATCCTGCGTCTGAGCTTTTGCCTGCACGTAACGTGTCTGGTCTGTACGACTGTCTTGGTCAGAGGCTGGGTATTTTTCTTCTCCTGACAAAAGCAGTGTCAGCAGAAACTCTTTTTCTTCCAGACATAGTTTATGCAGTATGGGAAACTAGTTTGAAGTATATTGGCAAAAGATTACCAATTTTCTGCCAATAGAAGCCATGGCTCCACTAGGGAGCTCTGCCCCCAGCACTCAACCAGTCAAGAAGCCCTGTGGATAGACTGACATACATGCAAAGAAACTACCTTGCTGTCAGTGGCACTAGCGTGGATTTATCCTAATGAAACTGTGAAACAGATACTGGCCCTCTGTTCATTCTTTGGCACTTGGAATGGTATTCTGAAAAACCACAGGAGTCAGTGCTAGAATAGTGAGCCATAAAAACAGCCAGAAAACATAAACACATCTATCGCTACGTCCCATAAAAATCAACAACATTGCATTAAAGCAATACTTTTGAAAAGTTTCAGGTAAAAAATTCCCATATTCTTTGAATGATTTGTAATTAAAAAAGTGAAATTTTCCCACCAAAGACAAAACTTTAAGCAAATAGATTTTGTCACGAATCCAATTTTCCACGGAAAAGCATGATAGGCAATCCCTTAATACGAATAATGACAGTCACCACTGCCAGTGTGCTACAGATGAAGCAACGAAGCAAGGAAATAGCATGTTCTCTAACAGAACAAAAAGAATAGGCAGCATTGCCCCAGACACCATGCTAGTATCAGTTTTTGATCTCGCTACAGCAGTGTTTCCTGCTAGAGAGCTACAGCTGACATGGAGCACTGCAGGCTGCTTTTCAACACCTTCACACTTGCTGCTCTCACTCAGAAAACTGTCGAGAGGGAAACCACCACATACTGCAGCAGAATGAATTTTAATTCCAGTTTTATGAATTCACATCACAGAAAACAGTGAAAGACTGATGGAAGGAGGCTTATCTGTTTCAGGAGTTACTGTCAGAAGAAGATAAGGTGAAGCAGGAAAAGTCACTTCTTCCAGCTCTTCTGCAGAGGGCTGCTGTGTGCAGCAGAGAAAATTATCCAAAACAAATACGTAAATCAAGACTTATCAGTCTTTGGGGTATAGAAACACACATGTAGCAAAATACACAAGGTTTGGAGCAGAAGGTGGGGCAGAAGAAGGCAATGCGTTTTCAGCCTGCATGTTCTGGTTTAGCTGAGGTACCAGCCAAGAGGCAGAGCTGAAAAAGACCGCAAGGCTCCAAAGCCCTGAGATGAACTGCAAAGAAAAACTGATCAACTTACAGGACTCTGAGTAATGCTCATGGTGGTAAAAAAACAGAGGCAGGAAATAGAGATATTTTGTTGGTGTTTTGTGTTGTTGTTTTTCTCTTTTTTTTTTTAGATTTGTATATTTTTGTGCTACTAAGTAAAAAGCTTCAAAATGTTGTGCAAAGCTGGTACACTGTGTGCAAGCACACATCCTCGCAATGCACAAACTGAAATACTCTGAGTGCCCACATGTCTGAGTCTGGGAGAATCTGTGCTCAAGTGTGAGCAGAGACCTCGTGTCAGGGCTGAGCACCACCTCTTCAGAGCACACACTTCACACCCACAGTGGCTAAAAAGTCAAGCCTCTCTCAGAGCAGCTTAGGAGAGGTTTAAGGAAGGGGGAGCTCTGCCAGTGCTTACTGGGTGTGACAGAAGCCTTTGAATATTTTAAGTGCATGAACATTTAAGCAGGCTTGACATAAAACAAAGCCTTCCAGATTATGCACCAAAAAGATTGCCTGAGGATTCCAGCAAGTGCCATCCAGTTGTGAACGAACGCGGCTGATGCTGGTGTGGTGGCTTAACTTGTCGTATGGTCACGACTGACACAGATCACAAGGTAGCCGATGGGATTTTCTCTCTGACTTGAAGACTGTAGTGGGAAGTGCTTGACACAACTGTCGGATCATTTTCAGGCTTTTCCCGTTTTCTATGACATAGCTGCTTTTTTTGTGGCTTTCTACAAAATTTAGGTTTACAGAGTCTTGTAACCCATTTCACCTGTTGATAACATCAATAAATTGGTGACTTTGTCTTTCCAGAGCATCCTGGAGTCCAGTCCAGTTCTATCTGGAAACAGCAGGTACTCCTCCAGTGACACCACAAGAGGCTTGGATGAGCTGAAAGGGGAGGAAAGAGGTAGATCACCTGGTGAATCTGCTTTTAAAAATACCTTTTAATCAAGGGAGGGGCAAAAGTGTTATCGCAGCTTTACAGATGGAAACTACAGTATAACTTGGGAAGAGTCCTGAAGTGTGGTGCCTAAAGGTAGATCTCTGCCGCAAATAAGCTTCTACAGAAAATCTACATACAATTAAAGACCTAAGTGTGCAGAGGCAGATACTCAGAAGTGGCACACAGCCACAATTCCTCCTGAAACCAGTGGAGTTTTGTGGATGGAACTGAGGAAGGACTCTTTCCACAAGAGAGCTTGCTGACAATAAATCAGCAGCAAGTGTTGCAATTACTGCCCCATGCAGTGTGATGCCTTGCTTGATGCTCCCTCCACAGAGAAGAATTTCTATTGATGGTACTTCTCACAGTGGTACTGGAAAAAAAAGCAAACAAAACCAACTTCACAGTAGTTTTGGCACAAGGAAAGATCCAGACAACTGCCAGTCTGCACTTCAATACAAAATCCTGACCAGGAGGAAAATGACTCATGCAAAGTCTCGAGCAAGACATGGTATAATGCTTTCATATGGCCCCAGACACAATTATAATTCCTCCCATCAGCTCTTCCTGCTGACATCAGCTTTCACATTGGTTTGGCCTAATAATTAGAAAAGTTCTTAGAACTTAACCAGAACATCATTGTTCCCATGGAAAACACCCCACTGCTCCTGTGAATGGGAAATAGCTTTTTTCCTCTTTCCTTTTGAAATTTTTATTGCTGATCTGGCTAGGCCAGGCTCCAAGTCTAAGCTAGGTTTCAGTGTGTTTTTACAACGCTGGCTTCACATCGGCATCTCCCACTGCTTCTGAAATCAGCCTGAGAAAATGAGTCTTTGTAGGGAGCAAGCAGAAAAGTGTCAGAAAAACAGACGAGCAGCCTGGACTGTACACTGGAACAACAACAAGAGGGAAAAGGCTTCTCATACTGTTCTCCTTGTCCCAGGTCCTGTCCCCAGGTTCCATCCTGCTGGAGAAGGAGGAACCCTGGTGCCACGGCAAATCCCTGCTAAGGTGACAGAGGCCAAGGAGACAGCCGTGGAGAAAGGGAAAGAGTGGCTAACAAATGTCACTTGCGATAGTGTGAGCTGCTCCTGGGGCTTACTGCCTGGCAAGTAGAGGAGTGATCAGAGGCAGCAGCTGCTAACAGATGTCTGGCAATACTGCTCCAAGGGAGCCCTGCCATGGTGGAGACAAGGGAGGGAGAGATGGCCTCAGAGGACGACAGCGGATGATCTATATTTGCAGGAGATTGCCGGGAGATATGCCTGCAGTCCCAACTCACCACTGGGCGAATGAATTGGCTCAGACTTCTCTGGGAAGTCCCTTGTCCTGCTCTCCCACCACTATCTCCATATTTCTCCTTAAGGATTTCAATCATGAGAGGTGCTGTCTCACTGTGACTGCTCAGACACCAAGAGGGTAAGATGCCCTTTGGATATAGAGAAGGGAAGGGCTGGCCCTGAGCTGCGTCTGGTGGTGTGGACAGAGCTCCACCCAAAGCTGCTGTGGGCAAACTGTTTGTCTCGGGTAATGACGGGATTTGGTTCTGTGCCTTCACAGGCAGGATTTTAGTGTCAGAAGTTTGCGTGAGCTTCCAGCAGTTAAGTTATGACAGCGTCTGTCAGTTAACTGTCCCATTTACTTTTGCATAATGTTATAAGGATTTGGAGACTGGAGCTCCCAGCTTTAAGATGGTAATAACCTTTTTGCAGCTTAAAATAAAAAACAGTAAACCCAGCAGAGGATACAGTTAAGCAGTAAAACAGCTTAAACTCAGTATGTTTAATTTGCTTTTCCCACCATCCATCATATCATCTTGGGAGAGCTGAAAGCATCTTATAATAATTCGAAGAGTGAGAATTTTCTGGAAGGATACTTGCTTGAAAATAGACTTTTAACTCCTGGGCTACAGCAGTATTACAAAATCTCTCACTTTGCACACTGACCTTCTGCCGTCACCAAGGGATAGCTGTTAATTTTAAGGGCTCAGCTTTAGATTCTTCCAGCCACAGAAGTAGCACTCCCCTACCCCAGATATTCCTCTGGAAGAGTTACTCAGACCATATTACAGATTATATATATCCACATATATGCAATATTGTTCTACAAAGCCAGAGTGGTGTAAGGAGGAATATCAGCCAAACTGAGGGGCAACTCAGCCTTGCACCACATTTGCAGACACTGTCAGGTGTAGTTACCTACTCTGTTTTCTTCAAGAATGAAATGACCCCTGATTTTATTGCTGCCTTTGCACTGTGGTTTGTTGCCCACAGAGATAACCACTTGAGGGACCATGCTGGAGTGAGCCAGGGATGGGAACTCCTCAAGTTGGCATTGCTTATAAATATTTCATACTGCAGAGCCTTAGATTCATATGATGTGACACAACATAGCTTTATGTGCCTGTATTCAGGAGAAGAAATGGTGTCTCTAACTTCTGTTGACATCGGAAGTGGACTCTTCCCTTCTGCTGTTCTCACTGATGTGTAGGGTGTTCTATCAATAATTTGTCTTGCCCACACTAGAGTCTTAACAGCCCAGCTAGCATGTAACAACCACCTTTTTTTTCCCCCCAACATCATAACAAGTAACATTACCCTATGGCCAAAAATAAAGTCAGACTAATTCCAGATAAGGAGCCAGGTCTGCTATTGTATACTCCAGTTGTTACTTGTATTGGTGTCTGAGAAGCTGATGTCAGTTTTAACTGAATACACATGAGAATGCACTCATGCTAACCTTACCCAGCAATATCAAGTAAAACCAAACTTCAAGGGCACCCAGACAGCAGATTTTAGTCCTCCATGTGGACAGCTGAATAGTTTGATGCATTGTTCCTGGGAATTTTGCGCTTGTTCTGATGAGGGCTGAGAAGGAGGATTCCTTGCTGGGCCACTTATAGCAACATCCCAATAGTGAGTCATCAGAATAAACAACATTCTTCAAAGTGAAGCAGAGTTTCCCATTGTGAACACAAATTTGGTTTTTCATTTACTCAAGATATCAGAAAGAAGAAGAAAAAGTTAATTCTTATGAAGAGCAGAAGTAGCACCAGTCGCCTGTAAGTCTGCACCAAGGGGATCAAACCACTCCACAATTAACTCTCACAGTCCTCCTGCTGTGAAGATGTTATGCTTTGGCACAGAAACTGAGGCACAGATGGTTGAGGTGTTCAAGACTACAGGTGGGCCAGCAGCTAAATGAGGAACAGAGCCCAGGAGTCCCAGCTCACCACCACTGGTGTCAGTGAGGCTGAGGAATTATTTGCAAATTCTTGAGTGGTTACTGTCTCCAGATACCTGCCACTGTCCTGCCACCAGATCAGCAGGCAGGCAGGACACATCACCTCTTAAGCGCTGATCTTTTAAGCATTCCCAATCCCTATCAATCAAAACAAGACAGGTTTACTTAAGATGGTTTAAGTAATAGCTTTTTGTTAACCCAGAGGATTTTGTCAGAAGCAACTTAAGGACCGTCTTGTGAACATCTTTGCAAACAATCTAAGGCTGTGATTATATCTGGCAGGGAGACACCGACAAACAACTGGGAGAAGAGGAAAGACTGGGAGACAATAACCCCCTTTTTTTAAGCACAATTGGATTCAAAGATGGATATTTGATCCTGGCTTATCACAGTAGCTGACCTGAACCACCTGGCAAGAAAGGTCACACACAGGAAAAGAAAGCGGTTTTGAGTACTTACCTAAGAACACCTCCTGTAGCCCACACACTAGGTCAAAACTTTGGCATATTAAACAGAAAACACAATTAAGTAAATAAGTTTTTTTTCAAGATAGAAAAATACCCAGAGATGATGTCTCTCTTGAGTTTCATTTTAAGATAAACTCGGAGAAACCTCTCATACACCAGAAGAAGAATGTACATTTTCACCCAGCTTTGAATTTATGCATCAATTTAATCCTCTGTATTTTTCCCTCATAGACAAAGCTTTAGTTATCCTGTAGATACCGCATTTTTTGCAGCAAGTGATACTATCTTCCACTACAAAAGCAATACTGATAAGCTGATGCAGACACAGTTCTCGCTTTGATTCTCACCATGCCATGGAAAAAGTATTAATCAATTAGCATCAATTAAAAAACCAGAACAAAACAGAACAAAACCCCCAAATAATATCCCATCTAAACATTTCAGAAATCTTTGCTGTGTTTTCCTAACACTGGTGTTAGTCAAGAATAACTGAGTAGAAAACTGTGTAACGGTGCACACAATCTGGCCTTTTATCAGTATTGGAGAAGGATGTTGTCCTGCTGAGGGAATGAGTGAGGCTTTATCCGAAGTCAGGAGTTTTAGTAACTGTAATGGACACCAGCCATGCTACCTAGACAAAGCTGGTTAGCTGAGGTGAGGAATGAATCAGTGAGGTCTCCGGAGGTTGGTCACACTGGCACAAAGCAGAGAAGTTATAAAGCCCAGCTACTAAAGTGCTCCAAGTTTGGTTTGCCCTTTGGATGACTGTGGAGATTAACATACTGTATTTTCTGGGTTGACAGTGCTCATTTTCAGGGCTACTTCAGAAAGACTAGATGGTGAAAGTGTCACACAGACATTGAAAAGATTTAGAGAACTGCGGCAATTAGAGCTGCCTTTCCTCATGGCCAGGAGAGCAAAAGGTTGTAATGTCTCCGATAGCACAACCCATGGTAGCTCTGAGGTCCTGCTGTTCCCAGCACTCTAAGGAGACTTGGTCTGTGAAAGGAGCCAGTAAGCTGCACTGTTCTGTACTGAAGGGGGCCAGCATTTCACCTAATGGAGAACACAACTGTGGAAGCACGAAAGGCAGCACCTCCAGGTCCTTCTTGGGAGTTCACTCACAGTGAAAACTTTGAAAGCCATGTGTTTCAGATGAAAAGATTGATTTAGGGGTCAGTTGTCTACACAGCAGAGTTCATACAAGGACATCTAAAATCTCTAGTCTGTAGAAAATCTCCAGTCTTTGGGGATAACTCCTAACTCTACCGAAAGCATTTCAATCACTGACTCCATCTCTCAGCCCAGTCCAGAGCCCTGTCCCTCAGGTTGCTCCTCAATCAATAGAGCTATTGATTTCATCAGGAGCACTGTCTTTATCAGATCAAATGTTAAGAAGTTCACAAGCTGCCAGGCTGATAAAGAGTTTCTCCATGAAAAAGTGGCTCTCTTGGCTGGTCAAAATGGCTCACAGGTATTAACTGTTAGTGAGCTAAACAGAGCAGAGATACAGTTGGTGCATATGATGTAAAAAAAAAAAAAGTTATTTATTAGACCTACATGTTGCAGCAACAGGCTGAAAGGGAAAACTCCAAGTGACATCAGGAGGTGATAAGTAGGCAGCAACTAGTGTAGTGTTGCTACCCTCTACACACCTGCAGTCTGTCTGCTTGTACCAGTTCAGAGCTCAATCTTACATTCTGTTCTGGGCTCCTGTTCTGGAAATCCTGGCACCCAAGAGTACTCTCACTGCACACTATGAGACATCACAGCATGCATACAGCTAATAAAGCAGGAAATGTTTTCAGCAGCAGACCTTGAACTAGAAAGCATCCATTCCACTATCCTTTCAGTATGATGCATGCATTCAAAATAACCACTATTACACTTAAGGAGAACTGAAAAGTCTGCCTCAAATTGTAGCTATGTACTTCTCAGGCTAAAAATGTGGCAGTGGGGAACTGATTCCTCAGCTCAGATTTTGTACGCTCTCAATTTCATTTGTGTTGCAGTCTTCGTTTTTAACAAAAACCCTGAAGGATAAGAAAGTCATTAGTAGACTGCCATCAACCTCAACCAATTCCAATCTCAGTATCTGAGAAACACTGAGAGGCTATTTTTTTGTTTCAGGGATTTCTGTCTCTATTTTAGGCTCTGAATTCTTTGGAGCAGGGACCAGTCCTCTGAAGAATTTGGAAAGTACGTACTGATTTCAGACAGCAGTTGCAATGAGTATAGTTGTTATCTCTGGGATATTTCTGAACCTTGATTAATCTTTCCACTGTAATAATCTTTCCAAATGATTCATAATACTGAAGTATATTTAATGCCAGCAATATTTAACTGTTTTGAAATGCATACTTATGTTTTTTCTCCTTTAAAATTTTATGCCTAAAAATGGTTCTGCAGGGTTTATAAAAGTCTAGGACAACTCACATTTTCACAATATAGAAGCCTTGACCTTGCACTGATTTACACAGGTTTAAGTTTGACCATGAAGTGAAATTCTGGCCCCACACAACCCAACAGGAAAGCTTACATGTAGCTAAGACTTCACCCGTACTACACAGAGCATGTTGCTCTGTAATGTGTATGGTGTTTAGGATAGTACTCTATGAAGTAGAAGAATGGTATATTTAGAATACATACATACTGTTATACTAACCCCAGTACTAATATTATTTTGTAGCTTAATTGCACTCTGTACCCCAGGAGCTGAGAGTACCTCCTGCTCATGTTTCTGAATAAAGCTGCACAGCTTGTAACACAGATACTCTCCCTCCTTTTCAGGTGAAGAAACTGAAGCTAGAGAGAGGTTAAGGAACTTGCCGAAGGCTACAAAGGAAGTCTGGAATATGATCTTCAGACACTTAAAAATATTGCCAGTGGTCTAAGGTTGTCTAATTTCTGAGTATTAAAATTTTGGAGAGGCTTGAAAAACACTAACAGAGATCAGTTTGGGGAGAACATTCAAGAACGTATCTCTAAAGTATGGGGCAGAGAAGCACAGTGATTGATTATAAATCCCTCAGACTGCACAGATGACATTGAGGTTCAGAGTCAGTGGATAAATTCTGGAAACTCTAGTGTAAGGCATCTAGAAAAATGAATGATCTGATGGAGTAAGAACAGCCTTTTGCATTATTTTGCATATCTTATAATGAAAATGCTATTGTCATTCTAAAAATACCGAGCCTGTACGCCACGTGCATTATGAAAAAAGTTCCAGCGTGAGACAAAGTTTCTGAGAACATCTTGAAGAGACAGAGCCTTATGCAATTGTCTCTTTCACACCTAAACCTGTTTAGCAAAACACAAGTTTCATTTTAGGTACAACTCTACTTGCATTTAAAACCTTAATGTGAAAGTGTTTACATACATTCTTTACCGAACTGGGGCTGATTTCTTCTCACAAGGTATAGTCTCCACTGAAATCAGTTTATTTCTTGTGTTTGCCAACTGAGAAACTGATGAGGACAGAGATGATCTTCTACCCTTTTTACAGGATGAATCTTTATGAATGTATTTGGATCCTTAAACCTAAGCTCAATATCTAAAAAAACCTGATACAGTCTTTCTTTGAATTAGTTCCACTTCTTTTTGTACAAAGGCCTGGCTGAAAGAACACTAAAATAAACAACGGCTCCCCCAGACTATCAAATCCCATGAGATTCACAGTGTAAATGTCTGAATGCTCAGTTTTAGCTGCATGTTGAATTTACACTCCCCTCCCCCCCTCCCCCATCTGAAGGCTCGCAGCCTGAGCCAGCAGTGGGCTGTATTCCACCCGTAAATGGCTTTAAAAGCCAAAGCTCACATCTCGAACAGCACCTGGCGAGGAGCTGTGAGATAATGCAGCCTACAGCGCTTCAGCACAATATCCCCTGTGCAAGAAACTCAGAAAACCAAGTGAACACCTCATTCTGCTTATGCCGACATTTCCACGCACAGCATTACATACTTTCTTGCTACGGCGGTTCCCGATGAGCTAACAACATCCACATCTAAACGACACGGGTTAAGTGTGTCCAAGAGCACCATAAGCTGTGGGTCTTCATCAAAATAGAAGAAACCACCTTGTTCTTTTCCTCATTTCACAGCAATTCTTCTCTGCATTAACAGGAAATTTTTTTCTTTCTATTGATTTCCTTAGTGTGTCCTTAAGGTTCCTCTAAACTTCAAAATTACTAGGGAAATCTGGGGTTGTTAACATTACTCTGTAAGTTAGGAATCTGAGGGAGTTCATTCTTTGTGCTGGCAAGCCTTCAAACTATCTTGATTTTATCAGCTATAATTTATGTTTTGTTCACAGGACAAGCTTGTTTCTTTTGTATTATTTTGAGTCATCTCTGGAAAAAATCACCTCACACTAAAATGTAATAAAATATGAGAAGAGATTATGACTTATTAAATTAAGCCAAAGCATACACTGTAATTTGGTGTAGTACCATCCCTGGAGGGAAAGCGAATACGTTTTCAAATGAGTTCTGCTTCCAATTAGGCAGGAAAACAAGTACCTAAATTTTCAAAGGAGCGCAACACATAAGGTGCACACTGAGCACAGGATACCAAAAATCTCAGCCCATAAGCAGCACAACAGAAACTGCAGGGTGCTGACAGCTTCAGCCAAGACTGTGAGCTGCACAATATGTTATTTGTAATTTTTTGCTCCAGTCCTCCCCCTATAAACTCTGCTTGCTCTGCATGTATTTTGCTACATGGGTGAATCTGGAAGAAATGGTAAAGCATTTTTCATAGGCATCTTAATTCACACCTATAAACAGCTTAAGAAAATGACCTTCTGCCTGTTGGATGTGTGCCTCGTATCACTATGGGTCACTTATTTCAATTATTTAAATTTGCAACATTAAATCCTCCACCATTGGAACAATCAAGGACTTTAGTCATGGAATTTAACAGTAGCAGGATCAGACAGGTATTTACTTTCAGGCTCAGAGGAAAATGAAATAAGATGAAACCCCCTATCCATTAAGCAGGCAGTGCCCCAGTATTGATAACCTTTAAAAATTATGTCAAATATACGTGGCACAGGAGATGACTCAGCGGCTACTAGATTTTCAGAGCAGATGGAACGTCGATGTCCCCTAATACGAGATTTCCATACACCTGCTTCTTGCTGAAGACACTGGTTCCAGTCGTGGAAGCAAAGATTTTTCTCTCCAAAGCTGGCTTTGGTAATAATAAGTGTGAAATAAGGATATTTCTCAAGGGGATTTTCTAAATTTAAAACGCATTCTGCTTCTTAACACCTCCTGTCCTACTGAGTGCTTTCGCCTACCATAGTCTAAGTGCAGTAATTAAGTATAAGTGTAATTGTTACAACTGTCTGTGGCAGGACAAAAACGTAACCTTCAGGGAACTGTCACATCTCCATACTGTCCCCCTTCCAGCCTGTAAGTCACGGTTGTGGCATCCGAGTTATTCCTCCTGATTCCCCCCCGGTTCCACTCCAGCATATTTAACTTGACTAGTGGTACCATGACAAAATTAGCTATACCCCATCTAACTCTCAGTTCAAAAAAAGCAGGGTTATACCATATTTCTCATTACACAACCACAACAAAATCTCAACCAGCCCCACTGATATTTAACTTTCTTGATCCTTTTAGTCGTAATATTGGTTAAGAGGAGACACAGTGTGACGTCTAAATGTGAAGCTGCACACTTAGTTTTCTTACGGATTTTGCATCCTCTGTCCACTCATATGTAAAGCAATAGTCACTGCTACCCTAAAAATAAAACCATCATCCAGATTTTTTGACACTACTTATGCTGATCTGTTTTGACTGTGCAGCTTTTTTATCCTGAATTTTTATATGGAGACAGTGACTGTAGCATATAGCCAGGAATGATTTTCAAGGAGGAAATAGTAGGGCTTGGAATTAATCACTGGGCTTTTGAGATGGGCCAGTAAGCTCCTCTTCTTTGTCAGTGAGCTCCAGCTCTTTGGGGCTGCCCCCTCACCATGCTGCCAGTGTCTCCCAGCCCCTTGGGTTGCACTGCAGATGGGGATTTGCCAGCACAGCCAGGGGCAATCACCACCTGAGAGCTTGCCAGGATTTGCAGATCACGGTTTAAGGAGGGGGAGATGGGGCTTGTAACATCAGCAAGAAGCACATGTAGGATGGTCCCACCTCCATGAGGAGCATCCAGTATTTTGGGTAGCAGGACGGTGGGCAACTGATATGGCCCAGTGCTAGAGGGGCTGCAAGCAACACTGAAGTTCAGGGCCAAAGAGGCAAGGAGGGTGGCGTGGCTGGGTACACATGGAATAAGGTACCCTCCCCATACATCCTCACCCTTAGCTGGGCAGGGCCTTCATCGTGCTCTCCTTCCCCTGTTTTCCAGCCCCCATCTGCACCCAGCACATTCTGGACCCTCATACCTTGCAGGATGCTCCAAAAGGGCAGTATCTAGGGCAGAGTCTGATAGAGCAAGTGCTAAACATTGCAAGAATCCTGGGAGCGGGGTGCAAGGGCAGAGCTGGCTTCAATTGCTGCTACCTGCAAGATACTTTGGTGTCCCACCTGCAGGGGCCAGAGCTGGGATCTGAGCTGCTTTCCTGACCCGCCAAAGTTGAGCCATTAGCTTTCCTGTTGCCTGCCACGTCACAGAGGCTGGCAGAAGGACAGAGCTTTTCCCCTGTTCTGCAAAAATATCCATACTGAAGGGACAAAGCAGGCTGGGCCATTTCAGTGTTCTCACAAGACCTTCTTTCCCTATGGGCGCCTGGGGAAGAAGGGCTACTGGCAATACTGGCTCCACCTTGTTTCAGGAATCCTGAAATGATCCTGCCTAATGAATCTCAGTGGTAGATCCCATCATCCATCCTCGTTTCATTAGTTTTGCTGCTCTGGGAATGGCAGGCTAGTTTTTCCTATAGCCCTTCTGAATTTCATACTTTCCTTTAACTCTCAGCATTTATTTTCCCTCTGGAGTCTGAAGTAATCTGAGAGAGCAACAAGCCACTGCACCATTATAAGCCCCAGTTTCTCTATCAGCATAGTCCAAACACGCTGCTTATTTTGCTCGCTTCTGTAATAGAGACAGAGGTTTGTACAAGCCGCCTGGCAGAGACTGATGGTACACAAGATAGGTAATTTCTGCCCAGGAAACAAGAAATATTATTAGGCAGTGCACAGTTAAGAGCAAAATTTGCTAGGATTCCACTAAACTTCACTAGCTTTCCCATTTAAGGTGACCAACAAAGACAAGGGAGACTTTTGTTGCATGTATACTTCACTACCAAAGTGGAGGCAACTCGTGGGTGAGATGAGCTAACATATTAGCGTAGATAAAGAAATACTGGTTGAGGGCGATTGGGTAGGAGTCCTTCCCTTATAATTTCTAATGTTCACGCAGATTAAATGGACATCACTTTAAGTCACATTTGGAAACTCCCTGCCTACCAAATTGCCTATCACTCGATCATTAAAAGCAAAGTTCAAAAACATTTTCTGTAAGTTCAGTGAAATATTATTTCAGAGCTTTGGTGCTTTACTCAACAAAACCAATTTTCTCATTTTTAAATGCAGTGCCAAGTGTTCTAACAACTGTAGCTACAGATCATGTAACTGAAAACCTTCCTAATGTGACTTTGGGAATTTTTACTAGCTCTAAAAACAGCTGGTCATGAACATACTAGTCAGAAAAGAATGCAAAACAAAACTAGTAAAAAAAGCGTTGATTGGTAGTTCTCTCACACGTATACTTAACCATTTCTTAAATATATTTTGCCTGTCTGGAAGTGAGAATATTTACATTATTTATTTCACAGCTATCTGGGAAAAAAACTCAACCCTCTAAATTCCTAATGAGGTGCATTTGTTTCTGACAACTGAAACCTGGTGTATATACTTAGACAAAATGTTCATTAATTTCGACTGTTCAAGGATGAAGCAAAACTCCTTGAAGATGAGTCCTAACCTCAAAAATGTTTCTGAACAGATTTCAGGGATCTGTCTTCTGTAGTTCCATGTGTGCAAGGACATGCATGTGGCTGTAAAGGTGAGGGTGCATATGTACAGAGAGAAGACAGATCCTGACTCTGTTCATCCACTAAGGTGGATAAGTGCCCTTGCACTGATTTCAATGGTATTTGGACAGACTACACCAAACTGTTTGCTCATACAATCTACAGGAACCTTTCGCTGATTTCACTGGGATCTGGATTGTTTGCTAAATTTGATCTTAACCACTACAGATTTTAGCAACTAGTACCTGTATATAAGTAATGACTAGGAATCAATACCACAGGTGCTCGCTAATCTTAACTTCAAGGGTAATACAAAAAACCTGCTCAAAACATCAGTCAACCGGCGTTGGTAAACTGGCTTTTACCAGATCTGTGCCTATCATTGTGCGCATAAATCACGCACCTTTTCACCCAGCAAAGCTGTATTAAACTACAGTGGCAGGCAGCTAAACAAATATGCTTTCCATTCCTATCACTGCCACAATAAAGAGAAGCAGATTTTTAATTTCTCAGACATTTTAATGAATAGTTGAAGGTTACTATAAAACTTATAAAACAGGCTAGAAGAGTAAATCTGATGTAAGCCTATTCTCCGCAGGCTGCGACAGTTACAGCCAAACCATTCCTGGTCGCAAAAAAATCCGCTCTTTTAAGATCTTCATCTCTTTCTATTTATACCTCACATAAACTGCAGTAGCTGGTAGCAAGGCAGCTGTCAAACCAAAACATAGTTCACCTTATCACTAAAGAAGCAGAGGAATCTAGTGGTTCGTACTGGTTAGCAAGTATTTGATTGACCTTTCAGTGGTTGCTGAAAAGAATTGTCACATGGAAAATCTGATTGTCTCCCTTTAATCAGTTCTCACTTCAAGTTTCAGAGGGTCTGTCTATGAAGAGTATCTGAATGCTTGAAATCCAATAAGGAAATTGATTAGCACCAGTGACCTCTACCAAAAAAGGTCAAAGGAAAATTCCCTTTCAACTCCTCATCAGCTCTTAGCAAATGAGTGGCAGATCCCACACTTCCAGCTTAACAGCACCATGGAAACCGGTCCAGGTGAACCGCTACCCATTACAAAAAACTGTGTTAATCACATGCATAAGGATGATAGAAATGCTCCCTGGGCTCCCCAGTGCAATGAAACAATGTGACTTAATGACATTTGCAGGATCCTACATGCAAAGGGAGGAAAGAGTAGGATTTCCTTTGGAGATAATTAAGACACGGAACAGACACATCAGTAAGGTAAGTAAGGTTAAAATAAGGAGTAAAAATATATGCTGCTGTATCTCAGAAGTTTTCCACCTTGGCCTTTCATATCTTTGCAATAATTTTTCAGAGTGCTTCCTCAGTGCAGGGCAGAGAGAATTTTTTATGAACTCCTGAAAATAGATTTAAAATTCACAAAGTCTCATAACAACTGCTATGCTTCCTGCCACTCTCCTATATGGTCGTTTTTCAGCTGAGAACTCAGCAAAGCTCAACAGATTGACATATGGCCGTGACTGGGCTGCTAAACACCCTCTGATGTTGAGGAGACGATATTCTACAGCCTTTGGCTTGTATGATTTTTAGCGGATTCAGATCTAAGCCTCTTTTGGCCTTTCAAATCCATCAAAAAGATGAAGTTACTGGAGATGCATTAGTACCATCTACTGTTAGTCAGTCAGTACTGCACCTTAAGCCATTGGTACGTTGCCACGCTTTTTGTGGTTCTGCTTATTTGTCTTTTGAGAGTATTTATTTATCTTCTAAGGTAAGCTTAATAAAAACAGAGGCCACTTAGGCACGTGTTGTGACACTCAGGAACTCACAAGTGGACACACATCGCTTCAGCCAAAACACAGTGTATTCTTAAGAGAGCAGGAGAGATGGAACAAATACATCCCAGCGACTTGGGAACAATTGTCTCACCTCCCCAGTAAGTACTTACACAATAAATATGTCCCCAAATCTTCAAATGAGGAAAAACGTATCTTTTTATCACTAATTTAAGCTCACTGAAAAATCTGACTAGCTCTTTTACATAAGGAAATGGAGTGGCTAGGTCAGAACATTTTCTGGTAAAAATCAGCATAGCCCCAGGGACCTCCACTCGGGTGGATCTGAGCCAATTAACTCTGCCTTGTGTACAGAGGTCTGATAAGCAAGCCTGTGCTGAGGATTAAGTCACTAAAACGAGCACAGACAAGGCCAACCTTTATCTGCTGCTGTTTGCGAGCAAGGGTGAAAAGATAGTTGGTCAAGTGAACCAAACTGGGCTGAAAGCCAAGCGGTGTCACCTCACTGACTCCAGTAGAGTCACTCCAGATTGAGGTCTGCATAATGGAGACTGCAATCCAGCCTCCCCCCCTGCAACTCCAAGCCATCTGACTTAGATATATACCCTTACTGGCACACTGAGGTAAAACTGCCCTGCCATAGGATCTGCACACACTATACATGCACAGGACTTTACATCCATGTGTTTTATCCATCCATGACAGCAGATCTTGAACAAGCCTTTGTAGTACATCTCAAGGTTCAGCTATTTTATCAGCATCCTCCAACTCTCCTTTTTAAGGGATGCATAGATAAATACCTGATAGTTCTGTAGTCAGTGCACACCGGCCTCCCACACAGGGGAGAGGGAATTATCTCCACATTGCCGTTCCTCATCTCTGCAGTTTCTGCCTTTTTTATTAAGATGGGCCTGATTAGGGCTGGTGTTGCTCTAATGAGGGCCATTGCTGGGCCTGCAGGGACTGGCCCGTGCCTCAAGCTTCCAGATCACTGCACAATGCAAACGCAGGCTGTGGAAGCCCGAGTGAACTGCCCTGTTTCAGGCAGATAGATTGTTCAATCTGTCCAAGTTTTAGTGACTGATAATGTCTGACAGGCTGTACTGTTAAAAAAGGTCTGCTTTGATGTTATCCTCCCTCTTAGTCTTCTTTTTTTCCAAGAATAAAAAGACTCTTCCCTAGTCTGCTCCTGTATAAAGGAGTCTGCTCATCCTAGAAGGCTTTTCCTACACTCACCTCCACTGACGTTCCCTCCTGAGTGGGGTGACCAGAGCAGGGTATGGCACTGCAGATGTCATACTGGTTCCTGGGACAAAGGCATTCACACTTCCCTGGCCTGCTGCTCCTCAGGACACCATCAGACACCGCATTTCTTTTTCAGATGCTTCATGCTAACAGCCCAATCATCCTGAAACTAGGCTAAATGCCCACATTTTCCTGTCCCCTCATTTATGTTACTGATGAGCTTACAGCACTATGATCCCAACCACATGACTCTGCTTTTCTCTTCTTTCCTTTGTGAAGTTTCATTCCACTTCTGTTACTCCACATCTCAAGGTCACCTGGCCCTTGGTGTACACACCCCAATCTTCCTTTACTAATAGTGTCCTCTAAATGCTACCAGCAACTTGCATAAGGGTGTCCTTACTTGTATAAAGGTGTCCTTACCTGTGTGCTAAGGACATTAATGAATATATTACAGCAGGATCAGCTTTAAGACTAACTTAAGATGTTTGGGAAACATCACTATTAGCTTTCCTCCAAGCTGATACTTTTCTTATTTATAGTACATCTTTTTGTCTCCTCTTTAGACAGCGGAATTATAATATGTAAGTAACATCTTCAGTAATTCCCCATATGGCAGCTATCAGATACTTACTGAAGCCTAGGAGATCTGCCACATTCTCCCTGGCTGTGAAAATTGATTATCTTAAAAATAATGGTGTGACATGACGCAACATTGGTAAAAGCTTGTTACATTTTATTCCACTTTCCTCTCTCTCCTACCCTCCCTCTCATATTATTCTTCCCTCAAAAGTCTATTCATAAGCCTTACGTGCTATGGCTACAAGCCTAGCAACCCTGTTGTTACTACTCGTAAATACAGGCAATTTTTTATTTGCTGTTCTCCAGTCACAAGCTCGATGCCCCATTTGCTCATTTGGTAAATATGCCTGGGATAAACAGGCCCAGTCTGATAGAGTTCTAGGATAAAAAATGCCTTGTCCCCAGTGCCCACTTCCCTCCGTGAAAGTGCAACACAACTCTCCAGATTTCGCTGTGACGCTTTCTCTCTTCCATCTCTGTCAATGGCTTTTATATTCTTAAGGGAAGAGGAATGGAGGTAATTTGCTGCTAATTCCTGTTACAGTCGGAGCAAGGTTACAGATTGTGACACAATGAAAAGATGCAGCACAAGGTTTACACACCATTCCCACCAGGCTTAAATGGGCTAGGATTGTCCCTTGTCTGGCCCACAAACTCCTCATGCATGTCTACAAAGATTTAGTGCTTTTCAAGAGTCAGTCTTCTAGTTAATTCATACTCAGCCTCAGGTCTGCTCAGCTACTGCAGTGTCCTCACATCAGCCAACAGCCTCCAGTTCTGAACCCAAAGAGTGTGGACTTGTTTTGGGGAGATCCTCATCCCCAGAAGGGAACCCAAGCTCTCTTTCTTCCCCAGCAGAGGACTCGAAGGCAGGACCCCTGCCATTGATTCAGGTCACTAAACTTCTGGAATTTACTTCCTCCACCTCTTTCTGTTCTCTTGCCAGCCTGTCTGTCGTTTTTTTCTAGAATCCCACACTATCTGTTACCAGGCCTTTCCTTCCTCTAGAGAGGATTGTAAGGATTTCTCCTCTCATTTTCATTTATTTGTAATATTTTAATATAATTCTCCCTCAGACTTCTCTAATAAGATCAGGCTCACTCTAAGGTGTATAGATGCATTAATACTGCCCCCCTGCAGTTAACTCTTTCAAGCCCAGTGCTGCATTTTCATGTACGGTCTCAAAACTATAGTAAAGAGCAAGCTGAAAGAGATTGACCGTGAACTTCTCCTTGTTGCGTCATAGTCTGATGGTCTGGGTATTTACTAGAGAAAGCAAGCGCTTTGATGTTGACTTAAATGTTGTTCATTAACTTCTTTTTCATCTCCCATGTTTCAAACTACCCTGAAACACAGTATTTGTTCCTTTGGAAAACATGTTACGCAAACTTCTGATGAAAAGTAAATATTTTTTTCAAAAGACCGGTTATAGCTGACCCAGTCTGCAACAGCTATTATAAAGGAGCAAAGAAGGTCTCTCTTTTCTGACATCATTGTGTTTAGGTAGACAAATATGACAGCCATTATCACATCAGGAATAGCTTCCAGGCAATCACTGGTTTTAAACCTACTGAGAAACAGATGAATATTGAGGGCTATGTATCATCCCCACTTCAATGACATATGGTTGCATTTTTGTCCACAGGCTGTGCTTAGAAGTCTGAATATTTGAAGAAGTTCAGCCTTGCACCTAAAACATTAGTCTGTATCACAAACCTTACACAAAGGCCACGAAAACCACACTTCCGATCCTTGGCACCCAGCAGCATTGCATGGTCATGTAAGTCCTTCATGCTAAGACAGTGCTTGTCACCTGCAGACCTCCAGCTGCATCATCAAACTGTTCTCCAGTTTCACCAGTGTGGGGTTACCCTCACTTCACATGCAAAGAAACTGAAGCAGAAATGGCCAGTGCTTCCACACACTATTGGAATGCTGGTGATAGTCTTGCTTCATGACAGCAGTTCGCTCAAATGGTCTCCAGAGGTCACAGAATCATAGAATCATTAAGGTTGGAAAAAACCTCTAAGTTCAGCAAGTCCACCTGTCAACCCAGCACTACCGTGACCACTAAATCATGTGCCCAGCTGCCACATCTACATGTTTTTTGAATACCTCCAGGGATGGTGACTCCACCACTGGCCTGGGCAGCCTGTTCCAATGCCTCACCACTATTTCTGTAAAGAAATTTTTCTTACTATCCAATCTAAATCTCCCCTGGCGCAACTTAAGGCCATTTCCTCTCACCATGTCACTAGTTATTTGTGAGAAAAGCCCAACTCCCACCTCACTACAACCTCCTTTCAGGCAGTTGCAGAGAGCAATAAGGTCTCCTCTCAGCCTCTTCTTCTCCAGACTATTCTATATCAGCTCCCTCAGCCGTTCCTCATAAAACATGTTGTCCAGACCCCTCACCAGCTTCATTGCCCTTCTCTGGATCCGCTCCAGCACCTCAATGTCTTTCTTATACTGCAGTGCCCAAAACTGGACACAACACTCAAGCTGTGGCCTCACCAATGCTGAGTACAGGGGCACAATCTCCTCCCCACTCCTGCTGGACACACTGTTTTTGATACAGGCCAGGATGCTGTTGGCGTTCTTGGCCACCTCGGCACACGCTGGCCCATATTCAGCTGGCACTTGAACCCCATACCATTGGCCTCAGCCCATCGATCCGGCCTGTCCAGATCCCTCTGCAGAGCCTTCCTATCCTCGAGCAGATCAACACAATTGTTCAATCTGGTGTCATCTGCAAACTTACTCAGGGTGCCCTCGATCCCCTCATCCAGATCATTGATAAGGATATTAAACAAGACGGGCCCCAAAACTGAGCCCTGGGGAATACCGCTTGTGAACAGCCGCCAGCCGGATTTAACTCCATTCACCACAACTCTCTGGGCTGGGCCATCCAGCCAGTTATTAACCCAGAGCAGAGTAAACCTGTCTAAGCCATGAGCTGCCAGCTTCTCTAGGAGAATACTGTGGGAGACAGTGTCAAAGGCTTTACTAAAGTCCAGGTAGACAACAACCACAGCCTTTCCCACATCTACTAGGGGGGTCACCTGGTCATAGAAGGAAATCAGGTTGGTCAAGCAGGACCTGCCTTTCACGAATCCGTGCTGACTGGGCCTGATCCCCTGGGTTGACCTGCGCTTGCCATGGACTGCACTCAACATGAACCATTTCATAATCTTCCCCAGTACTGAGGTAAGGCTGACAGGCCTGTAGTTCCCAGGTTCCTTCTTCCAGCCCTTGGAATGGGCATCACATTGGCCGCCTCCATTTGTCTGGGACCCTCCCTGTTAACCACGACTGCTGACAAATGATGCAGAGTGACTTGGCGAGTTCCTCTGTCAGCTCCCTCAGCACTCCTGGGTGGATCTTATCCAGCCCCAGACTTGTTGGTGAGTGTCCAGGTGTGGTAGCAGGTCATTAACTGCTTCCTCCTGGATTATGGGGGATTTACTCTGCTCTCCATCCCTGTCTTCCAGCTCAGGAGGCTAAATACCCTGAGGATAGCTGGTCTGACTATTAAAGACAGAGGCAAAGAAGGCATTAAGTACTTCAGCCTTTTCCTCATCCTTGGTGGCAATGTTCCCCTTGCATCCAATAGAGTTTGGAGATTCTCCCTGGCTCTCTTTCTGTTGTTAATGTATTTGTAAAAACCTTCTTTATTATCTTTTATGACAGTGGCCAGACTGAGTTCTAGCGGGACTCTTGCCATTCTTGTGTTCTCTCTGTGTGACCTAACTAGATCCCTGTACTCTTTTTGAGTTGCCTGTCCCTTCTTCCAAAGGCAGTAAAGTCTCCTTTTTTCCCCAAGTCGCAGCAGAAGCTCCCTGTTCAGCCAGGCTGGTTGTTTTCCCTGCCAGTTCATCTTATGACACACAGGGACAGCCTGCTCCTGCGCCTCTAAGACTTCCTTCTTGAATAATGTCCAGCCTTCCTGGATCCCTTTGCCCTTCAGGACTGTCTCCCAACGGACTCTCTCAACCAGTGTCCTGAACAGCCCAAAGCTTGCCCTCCAAATGTCCATGGTAGTGGTTTTGTTGACCCCCCTCCTTATTTCACCAAGAATCAAGAACTCTACCACTTCATGGTCACTAAGCCCAAGACAGCCTCCCAAGATGGTCCCGTCCAAACGAATTTTTATGATTCAGTGACTCAACTGGTTAGATTATCCAGGTTCCCCATTGGCTGCTGTTGTTTCCCTCACGCCAGCGCAGCCACTCATTGGATCTCTGTTAGCTCAACTCATGGAGTTAACCTGCCAAAGAGCAAACCTTACCAGAATGAATGATTCATTTTCTGTTGGCATAGCTCCCTGCATCACCTCACCGCATGCCAGAGGAATGTCAAAGAAGGGTGAGAGCCTGTGGCAAGGAACAGGGGACGGGACCTCCCCTTTCCACGGCAGCTAGCAGCTACAGCAGCCAACTGGTAATCTCAGCCTTGGGGGCAGAAATGGGAATTGAGCCTGCTCCATTTTCCACGTCTGCCCCATTTCCCCAACCTGTCACAGCATCGAAGATGTGGTTGAATCTCCGATGGACATCTGCCAGATTGCCCCGAGTTTGCAGCGGTTGGGAAGCGTTAGGCACGGATTCTGGCCCTCAGTTTGCAGGCATGGAGCAGTGGCTGCAAAACACTTGGCAGTCCCCAAGCTCACTGCTTAATATCTGTTACTACCACCATCCCCTTCATTTTCTCACTGAACGTGCAAACCCCTGCATCCAGAATATGCCTCTCTGGGACATGTGACTGGTGCAGGCTTTCCAGTTTTCTGAACACTAAAAATTATAAGAGTTAAGAGAGTTTAGCTGCAGGTGAATTGTATTTAACCCCATTCACAGCACCTCCTCCAGTTTCCAGCTACTCTGGAGTATTTTTTGTTTGTAGGCTCAGATTCTTCTGCCCAAATAGCTTCTCTTCAAAAACACGGATACCTTTCTGCTCTTATTTCAGGCCCGATTTCTTTGACCTTTGTTACAAGGCAAACTTGAACTTTTGCTCTAGGAAAGCCTATTCATCTGTCCTTCTCTCGTACCATAAGCTTCCTGTAATATTCTGCAAGTCTGTTTAAAGATGTCTTGGTATCTCTTTTGCTTTTGGTAGTTTTCCATTCTGTAGTCCTTTCAAACTTTGCAAACTGGTTTCCCAGCTCAAGCTTTCCATTTAAATATCCATCACCCAAAAGCCTGAGTACAATCTTTAGCATGAAGTATTCCACGTTGTCCCTAGTCTGAGGGGACTGGAATAGGGGAAGTTACTCCGGAATACAGTACAATGCTGATGTGTTGGAACCACACATACCTTCTCACAGAGACATACTTCTTAAGGAATTACTACTTTTTCTGGATTTATTTGAGGGCAGCTCTGTGGTGAGTTACAGTTGATTTCAAAATGCAGAAGAAGCCAAAGAGCACATATTCCTTGAAGAGCGAACTTACAAAATGTTTCCTTGCAAACATACGTTGATCCTAACAATGGGGCCTAATTGTGACCGAGATCTGTAGGCCCTAACCATTTATTATTTAGTGATGCAAGAAAAAAGGGGTTTCCCCCCTCGTTACTGTCATAATACAGAGCAGAAATTGTTCATTTCATACTGACTTAAATTTTACTTTCAGCAAAACTGAATAGAAATTATTTAATCATTCCCTTTCTATTTACCTTTGATATCAAAGCAAAGTTAACACAGGCAGCTTCATGACGCATGTAAAACAAATCCCACCAGAGACCATTCCAGGATTTTAGGGGAAATCATTTGTATCGTTATTATTCTACTGGGCTGCCTGCAATTTTCAGATCAAACCCAATACACTTTTTTTCCCCCAGTATCTGCAATGACTTCCAAAATTATGCAGATGATTATTTTATTAGCATGCACCCAGATGGTAGTCTGCCAGGCGCAGTTACTGTCACTGCATCCAGCTCTCTGTAATGCAAGAATTACTAAGAAAACAGTGCATTTGGCCATTGGTTATATAAATTAAGACCAAACCAACGGTTACAAACTCAATTCAAACAAAATCAATAAAAGGTATGTGAATCATCAGACTAGTAGTATTAGACGCAATGTTAACACTAATCTGTTCATTTAAGATGCCGTGCACAGCACTGAGATGTGGGCGATGTCTGACAGGCTACTCCTGCTCCAGATCGTCACTTCTCATTGACTTTATTTAAAGCCACTTCTATTTAAAGCAGTTCCTCACCAGTCTTGCAATTTACTCTATGGGTATACCTTAGACCACAGCCGAAAGTCAAGAATCTAACAGCAGAACAAGCTACAGGAAAAAGGAAAAATAAGCACATTCACTTTAAAAGCCCATTTTTGGACCACAGCAACCAGGTCCATTTGTGACAGTTGCCATACTAGGAAGACAGTCGTGTTTATTCCAAGACTGTATTTTGTATAAATGCAATGTTTGTCTCTTTCTGCCTCCAAGGGATGATTACCCATATAGTCTGGAAAACTATTTTGGATATGAAAAGTACTGATACAATATTGACTGTAAGGATAAAGTACCCAGTGTATTGTAAGATTACTTACGGAATCACAGAGCCACAGAACTGCACGTTGCAAAGAACCTCCAGAGATGATGCTGTACAATGAGGCTGGATCAACCATCTGGTATGTGCAGAGGCTAATGAGCTGTTGGCAGCAGGCAGCCATCAGACTCCCAGTTATTTTAGCACCCATCCTCACCCTGAAATCTTTTCAGTTGCTGAATACTCCCCTTCTCCTCTCCTTGCTTTGATTTCTTCCTGTGTGTGTCCATCTCATCTCATCTCTGTGGTTCCTCTCAGCAACTGTGGACTCTTCTAGTATCAGCACCAGCCCTTCTCCTTGGGTAGTCACAGTGGCCAACTAGCCTTAGACATATTTGCCCTTAGCTCCCATACTATACAGCATTTTAACCTCGTGGGGCAGAGGACTGAATATGGTCTGGACCTCCCTCTCTTCTCTGCAGAGCGTTGCCCAGTGCATTCTTATTCCCCAGAGAGATCACTGAGGAGGAAGATGGTGGCAGCAGAAGTCACCCAGCTTCCTCTGTGTGGACTGTGACAGGTTGGCAGAGAATTGTGGCAGTGTTAGGTGCTTGGAAAACTGCTCCTTATCTCCTTCAGGAAGAAGCAGAAGGCCAGATCTGATCCACAGGCTACCAGCTTAACAACGTGGGTTAAGGCAGGCCCCAAAAGTGTGAAAGAGTAATCCGTATGAGCAGGAGTTAGCATATCAAGGAGACAGCAATCTAAATACACCTTACACTGTTTTAGAAATCTGTTCTCTATCTTTCCAAGCATGAGTGAGAAGATTGTACTATTGGATCTGGACAAGCTAGAAACCAAGTGTTCTATTAAAATCCGTATGCCACAGGAGGCTTGTGAACACAGGCCTTTTGTTGAAATGTACTATATATACTATACCTACAGATTGGGTTTAGCTTTACACCTTGATTCTTCTGGCACAGCTGTTCACATTGGGAAAGTCAAACCCGATGACAGATCTGATAGCCAGCACTGTCTGATGCGAACATGGGAAGCAGGAAGCAAGAGAAATCAAAGAAGAAAAATGCGTCTCCCCACTAATGCACAACAGCAAACAGCCCAACCATATTTTTGCTGAAAGGAATTTGATGTCTCGGTCAGTGCTTTGCCTAATGAGCTACCAACATCAATCTGTCATCATCTGTATTATTTGAAATGGCCTCTGCTGACACAAGGTATATTCATGTACTGGCCCTCCTGGGCACTTGAGAGTTCAAGTCCTGGCCAGTTTATACCACACTGAATGATAATGAAGGGTAACAGAATAATCAGTGGCTTCCTGTCCTCAAGGGGAGGCAAGAATGTTGTTGCAGGGATCTCCCCCAGCCAAGAAGGTCTTTTGATTACAGAGCAGGGAATATGAATTATTTGGCTCTCTGTGTACAAATAGTCTCTAGCAGTTCTTTGCAACAGTGTTTTAGCTCTCCAAAGCACATGTAGTGCATCTGTCCATCTGCACTGGCATTTCCATGAGCCCGCCTCAGGTACTTGACTCTCAAGAACTTGCAGAGCTGTATCAAAAGCCAAAAAAGAGATGAACACTGGCAGTAGTTGGGAATTTCAAGCAAAGAAATCTCATTTTAGTGCTCCGTCTCTAGTTGTTCCTATGATACACACATAACATTACACAATAATCTTTAATAGTACTTCAGCTGCATTCAGAAAATCACTTCCTCTGGAAATATGTACTGAGTGAGATTTTAGATTGCAACACTTCTAACCAACACCCAATAGTTCTCTCAAGAAACTGAGTCCTTAATTGGATCATTATACAACAGCATAATAGGAGCTTCATACAACGAAGCAAATAATTTGTCATGAAACTTAAGGCAAATGGCATCTCCTATATCCTTATTGGTGAAAAGTTAACAAAAGTCTTGTTTTCTTTCATGAAGTAGCTGGGAGTTGCCATGTGAAAATCCTAGTCAAGTCTTACACTCTACAACTGCATCTGAGTTCCAGGTGAGTTATAGCAAGATAAACAGCAATGTTTCAACCACTGTTAGGAACTCACAGGTTTCAAAATGTTTGAACTAGACCTGACTTCTTCTATAGTAAGTAAATATTATGTGTTCCATTTTGTCAGTGAAGGCCTTTCCTCCAGCTATCCCAAGGACAGTTTCATTTTTGAGACTAGTATGTGGACTACAGGATGGTTTGCTCTATCCTTAGGTGTACCAACATGCAGGCAAGAGTTAGGAAGGGATCAGCTAGGACATCCATTTTCAAAGGAACATTTCATACTAAACTGCTCTTGGCCAGCAAAGAAGATAAGGCAATGTCTAGAGCAGCACTGTCATGTGTGCTCTTAAAGGCAGATTAGGCAAATACCTGACAAATCCGAGAAGCAGCAGACAAACTCACAATTGCAGGTGATTTTCAAACATTTTGCCTTGTGGAGTCCTAAAAACTTTTCAGTGTAAGTACAGCCCTCTGTTTAATAAACACGGGTTTAGAAGTCACGTACCACATCACTGTAGATAATGTGACGATGAGCAGCTCTTCAGGCCCAGTGAAAATACAGAGAGGTGAGAGCTTCAAGGATAAGCTCTTCTTTCTGAATAGAGTAAAAGAGATGTACCTGTCAGTGACATGGTTGAATGGCTCAAAGAGATTGTGATGGCAAAGGGGACAAGGTGAGATTCAGGTGAACAGCTGAACAAGAAGGTCTGGTCTTGGCCAGGGCCTTGCAGGTGAGAGACAAAAATAGAACTTGATGTTCTCATGAATGGGGAACCAACTGGAGAAATGATGACGTACTTGGCAGATTAGCATAGGCAGTAGAATCAGTGGTTGTGCTGCAGAGGAGGGCATCATATGGAAATCAGCATATACAAACATTTTGAGCTATAGTGACAGATAAACTAGGGACTTCGATACATTTGGCAGGAAGAAGATTATGATGTAGAACCAGACTGATTGTGTTAAGCAAGAGAAAAAAAGACCGAGAATCCCCTTCAAGAGACAGACCTGAGTGTCAGGGTAAGGGTAATGTCAACAGCTATGAAGAATGAAAATAATGAATGGAAAAGACTAGAAACACATTGAGACCAACAATGCTCAACAGAACAGCAGGGGGGATATGCCAGAGGCAAAGGCTGAGATGCCCGCTAGAAAATCTTGTAGCCTCACCAAAGCGGTTCTTGTGAGTTACCTTTACCTGGTTTATTCGTAAATCCATGGCTACAAAAGCTGTATTCTGCACTAGCCAGTTATGGCTAGTTACACTTTCTAACTGGCAGAATTCAACATCGCTGTTAGGGTCAGAGTTTCTGGGCTGAAATACAGCTCTTTCCCTTGGCATTACAAAACTTGACAAATTCACAAGCATACCATCTGGAAAAGGTGTTGATGTGCACCTCTTTATATACGTGACACTGGATGTTGTTTTTAATCAGCCCACGATGCTTACATTCATATCTCCCTTTCTTTGAGACACTAAGGAGAAGGTCACCTGGGCACCTGTGTCTGTTCAGAATGTCTCATGTTTATTGCTCTTGACAGCCGGGAGTCTGTCTCTGCTGTGAATCTGATGTTGTGTAAATTAGGCAAGGAAAGCTGTAAGTCGAGCTACTTCATTGTCATAAAAGTCAGCCGTACTTTATGTCTAACAAGCAATATTTCAACTCCTTAAGCGGGAATGTCTGCATAATTTCTTTCAAACTGCACTAACATGGAAAGACCCACTTCCACCGTTGCAAATGTGTTATTAATATATTGCCTCCAATGCTATTAAATTAAAATGTCCCCCTCACGTTTCCTATCCTAGTTCCAGGGTTTTTTTAGACATGTGGCTGGAAGGCAGCAGCGGGAGTTGAATAAATGGATGATTTAGGGACACGTAGCAGTAAAAAAAACCTTGATCATCCACCTCACTAAAAATAAATAACTTTAATTTTTTAAAAAACCTCTTGCTTGTCAGAATTATGTAAATCTCACTGGGATATTGATTGAGTTTGTCATGCCCCTGAAGCAGTGCTCCAAGGTGAGAAAGCATATCAGTTTGCCATCCTCCCACTTGCCATTCCTTAGCCCTGTCTGTAGAGCACGAACCCTCCTGTCACTCACACCAATGAGCCTCCACATGCAAGCAGAAGCATCATTTTCTAAACATTAGCCGAGTGTAAGTAGGTAAAAATTTCATGTTCTTAAGACTGCCACAGCATAAGAATGAATGTGAAGCTTTTTCTACCAAACACAGTGGAAAAAGCACTTACTGAGAGTGCCAAGAGTGAACTTCCGTTCCTCACATCAAAAATATGTCACTGCAGCTGAGCATGTGGGAATCCAGAGAGCACAGCAGGTTTCTCCAGCACTTGCTACTAAATTTCAGGATTTAACTCAGCAAGAGAAGATAACATGTGGAGTTATCACGTGGAGCTCTCCATCAAAGAGACTAACAGCATCACAGGACGTGACAGCATCCAGACCAATTGTGCATTTACATCTTCAATCACTCCTGTAAGTAGAAGGAATTAATGTGGTATGTTTCAATTGGTCATTTTAAAGTGGAGCTGTGTGTCCGTGGATACTCTGGTAACGCCAGCATAGCAACTGGATCTCATAGTGAGGGGAGTTTAAATTCACTTAGATTGCCATGCTGTTCACTGAGACAAGGAGAGGTCAGTTGGACTGCAGGGTGTCTGTCTCCTCAGTGTGAACTACTCTTGTTTCTGCTCTCTGATCCACTGTTTTCTCCTGCTGGTCAGCTCTTCAGTCTCTTCCCAGGTATCTTGCTTTATTTGTTCTAGGTTCCGATAGGAAGCAATGATCGTGGGGAGCTGGAAGCCCAAACTGTAGCATAAGGACATGCGGCCAAAGGAAAAACTTCAGTAGCTGCTAATCTCTGATTTCACAGTTGCCACCTATCCATCTCCAACACAGCTTTCCCACACCCATCAAATTGCACAGGCATGATACTGAGAGAACCATGACATCCCTGCAGGGCTGAAGCAAAAATATCCCGCTGCTAAGAGTTGCATGGCAACATAAATAACTTTGACCTTGATAAAAGGGTAAATAAGTATAAAAATTTAGGAAGGGGGGTGTCTTACATACCAGGACAATATAACACAGAGTAAGGCACAGAGGGGCTTGAAAGCCCTCAACTCAGAAAATTGCTCTTGTTACCAACTGCAACATCAAAACACATAGCAGGGAAAATGCGGAAATGGGGAGGAAAATTTAAATCAATCAAAAACTTCACTAAGACAAAACATCTTATATAATCTTCCCACTGGGAAGAGAAGGAGAATAGACTTTCATATAACAAATGCTCGTTATGTCACTTGATGTGCTTCTGGAAGGCACTCAAGTCTTTCAGTGGCATAGACAATAGAAGAGCAAAATAGAACAAGAGAGAACAGAACAGAAATAGATTTGGTTGGTTTTGTCTGGGAAAGCTGGTCAAAAATTAGAATTTCCATTCCAGTAAAAATTTCAGAATTCTTGACAACTTTTCATAGCCTTTCAAAAAAAAAAAAAAAAAGGCAGTATAGTTTTTGAAAAGAAACTACAGCAGATAAAATTTCTCTGAAGTAATCAACACTAAATCTGTGAGCCCAAATTTCATACCTCTCAATCCTGCTACATCTCCAGTAAGTCCAGGAATCCCTAAATTTTTACTGACAGGCAACCAGTTTGCCTGACTCTTAGACTCCCCTAATGTTTTGGATAGATCCTTCTACCCAGTGATATCGAAACTTTAAACAAAATTTAGTGAGTTATTTCAGATCACAGAAGTAAAATGGAAAATAGTTATTTCCATTTTACAGTTAAAAGAAAATAGAGACTAACAGATTGAGACAAGCAAAGTTGAGTAAAAAAGAATCTTTAGTTGGGCACCCAAAACTAGAGGCTCCCAAATACATACCATGTTTGCACATTTTATTTCTCACAGTAAGAAATCTCTCAACTGCAAATACTACAGCAAACTACAACACATGATCAGCTTTTCTTATATTAAAGACTTTCATACTTAAAAAAAATTCTATTAATTAACATATACTGTTCTATTGTTACAGCCTGGTAAAACTGTTCAGATTTCACAGATGTTTCTGCAGCCTGAAATTTCTGGTGCAGGGACGCTGGGGGACTTGGAACTGTAGTGAACCTAAGTCAATTTAGAGCTGCTGAGGATTTGCCCACGTAGTGGAAAGGGGCCAATAAGACTATGCAAATCAATTAGTCTAATTTGTCTTGAGATTTTTCTCAGGCCTCTATGGGTTTTCATACACTTTATTTTAAAACGCTGATTATACTGTCATTTAAGGAAGCAATATGCTGCCTTGACAAGACTGGTCACTAACTATTTGACATTTACCCTGCAGACATTTTCTTGCCTTGGTGTAGAGGTTTCTGTGTAGGTGATGGCTATATAGGAGACAGCCATGATGTTCCAATATCTTGTGAACTCTATGATCCAAAAGTAATGTACTTAATCAAGTGTAAAGCAAGAGGTGATTAAGTTTTACAGTACTGTACAATGCCTGACTGCTCAGAAATGCATCTTTTGATGTGGTGCAGAGAATTGGATCAGTTCTCTCTGTCTGCTTTACCAAAAAAAAAAAGTTTTAGTAATCTGAAGAGAGAGCCTCAGAGATTGTTTAACTTTGATAGGAAGCTTTAAAAAGATATTTATCTGTTTGCTTATTTAATTTGTTTGAATTTTAAGCTCAGGAAGAAGTCCACTTGACATCTGGTGGAAGCAATTCTTCGCTTTTCTTCCAGACAAGGTTGAGCAGGGGCAGCAAGTTTCCAATCATTACTAGTTGTTCTAAGCATCCAACCAAAAAACAAGAGAAAGCAAAAAAGAAAACCCTCAACTCACCTTTCCATTGTGGTTTATATGAATTATTAAGAACTGAGATTCAGTGAAGCCTCAATTCTTGAGCATAGAATCAATATCATATTTTATATATAACCAGGGCAGTAAACCCAGCTTGTTCTACTTCCATCACAGTGAAGCCTTGTCAAGTCTCCCAGGCAACCTAATTCACTAGGGACAAAGTCTAACACTACTGATGTGAAAGGTGGATTGAGGTGAAGTGGGCTGAAAACTGGCTGAGCGTCTGGGTCCAGAGGGTGGTGATTGGTGGCACAAAATCTAGTTGGAGGACAGTAACTAGCAGAGTACCTCCGGGATCGTTACTGGGTCCAGTCCTGTTTAAAGTCTTCATTAATGATCTGGGGAATGAGACAGAGTGTGCCCTCAGCAAATTTGTAGATGACACAAAACTGAGAGGACTGGCTGATACGCGAGAGGGTCATGCTGCCATCCAGATGGACCATGACAGGCTGGAGAAATGAGCTGACAGGAACCTCTTGAAGTTCAACAAGTCTGAAATCCTGCACCTGGGGAAGAGCCACCCCATGCACGAATATATGCTGGGGCCCACTTAGCTGGAAGGCGGATCGGGGGGTCCTGATGGGCACCGTGTTGAACATGAACCAACAATGTGGCCTTGCCCCAAAGAGGGCTAACGGTATTCTGAGCTGGACCAGGCAAAGTACGGCCAGTAGCTTTAGGGAGGCGATCCTTCCCCTTTATTCAGCACTGGTGAGGCCACACCTGGAGCGCTGTGCCCAGTTCTGGGCTTCTCAGTACAGGAGAGACATGGACCTACTGGAGACAGTACATCAAAGGATCACAAAGATGATTAAGGTACTGGAGCATCTCTCCTATGAGGAAAGGCTGAGAGAGATGGGACTAGCATAGAGAAGGCCTGGGGACATCTTGTTAGTGTATACAAATACCTGAAGGGAGGATGCAAAGAGGACAAAGCCAGGCTCTTCTTGGTGGTACCCAGTGACAGGACAAGAGGCAATGAGCACAAACTGAAACCGGGAGTTCTGTCTGGACATCAGGAAACACTTTTCTACTGTCAGGGTGACCGAGGACAGGTACAAATTTCCCAGAGAGGTTGTGGAGTCACCTCCCTTAGTGATATTCAAAAGCCATCTGGACATGGACCCGGACAACTGTCTGTAGGTAGCCCTGCCTGTGCAGTGAAGTTGGACAAGATGACCTCCAGACATCCCTTCCAATGGCAAACGTTCTGTGATATTGTGACTTGTTCACTTCAGCGGGGTTGAGATATGACCTGTCCAGGAGCCCATGGAATTCAGCTCACTTTCTTGTCCTGTAAAAACTATTTGCAGCCACTACTAAAGGATAACTTTTTACTATATCCTGGACATGAAAGAGAGAAAACGGAGCTGCAATGTGTTCAATGAGAAGTTATTTCTGTAATTACTGCCTCTTAAGTGAGGGTGCCAACAAAGAGCCGGTCATGATGGAACATAGGCCTGCAGGGAACATCAGCAATCTCACTTCCAGAAGAGAATAATTGGAGAGATCAGTGTCAGTCTGTACCCAACAGGTGAAAGGCTCCTTGTCGTATTACCTGTAGCCAAACTACCTGATTGTACTTTGAAACTCCATTGCCTCACACGTGTCACAATGCACCCAAAAAGTGCTACCTGCAAGCACTCTGCACTGAGCATTAATAATCCTGCAGACATATTGCTGTGTGCCAGCAAAGAAAGTCCATGCAGTCACCAAGAGGGGAAGGTCTCGAGTAAGCCTACAGAGAAACTGAGAAGAGGTACAGTGCACTCCAAAGTATTTCCTTTTAGTCCTGCTTGGTAAACGGAATACCGAATGTGAGTGACAATGGAGAAGGAAGAAAGAAGACAATAAATACTGTTTGTTATCCGAGGTTTTAAGTTGTTCTTTGAAAATGGAACCTGAAGTTGACTGAACTGGGTTATATATTGTATTTAGGAACACCTGGAGTTTGACTGCAGAAATGTTATATATCCTACAGTATTTGCAACTCTGAAGTGGAGAAGATGTTACCTAAGAAACTGAGTAATGACCACACTAAATTTATAAATAATGGTCTGAGTCATTCACTAGAGTAATTATATGTCACTTAGATGAAAAGCAGTTTCAGTCTGTACCTGTTGGAAGTTTACCCCAACGGTTCATATTAGAAAAGGAAAAAGGGAATTAAAAGATTCGCAGGTTAGAAACTGAACTGTGGGTTAAAAGTAAAGAGTAAAATACTATCTTTCTAAATAAATTTGCCATTATTCAAAAGATAACCACAAGGAACATTCAGAGTGTGTTTTTGGGACACCAAACATTCATCCTTTAAGAGTTCCAGGCCAAAGTCAAGAAGACAAATCATCATTCAGACAACAGAACAAATGCCAAACAACATGAGAGGAAGAAATGAAACATGCTCAGGGCAATTTTTTACTGCAAGTGAGAGGAAGAGCCTTTCTCTCCCCCAGGCACCTGTTCAATATGCAAACCCTAGTATCCAAAACTCACCTCATCGCACACAGCTGAAGTAAATAATTTCGTCTTTTTAGCCCCTTCCCATTCTCCTTCTTGATCGCTTAATCTGTCTGATTAAACCATTTCTACATATGCTATTGTCCATATTTCCAGATTCTAGAAGAGTAAGGCATGACTTGACTGGGTTTTTTTCCACAGATCTTTCTAGCCACACTCGCACTGTATCGCAAGCCGAGGAGTACTTATCTAATGTGAAAACGTTTAAATACACTGCAGTCCTGTCCATCTCAAATCTGCAAGCTAATTCCTGAACTCCTTGAAAAACACAACAGAAATTCAGGTATTTTAAAACCAAAAGAGACTTCTACTATTCTGCAGCCTGATCATCACCATCAAATGGATCATAGAAACCTATACTGAAATCCCCACAGGAAAAACTTCCCTGCTGGTTGAGCTAAAGTCTGTTGAGCTAGATACTATCCAACTAAAGTCATCTCAGCCTAAATTGAAGACTTTAAATGCTGGACATATCATCGAAGCTATATCCTACACCAGTGAACATTTTTGTTATCCAGTTACTGCTTTGTAAACATATACACCGTGAATGTAAATATAAGCTGGAGTCCAGCACTCCACAACATTTAAGCAGTTAATTTTCATCTACATTCTCCTTAAAACACATCTGTGCCCTTGAGGATCTTCTGCCAAACCCTCAAATCTGTGCAAAATATTCCAGAAAAATTTCTGCAATTATCTTCTTTACAAAATGAAATTTCAGGAACGACTGGAAGTATTCAGATTATTCAGAGAAAGAGCTGATGCAACTTAGAAACTGTGTCTCATTTCCTATTCCAAATTAATTCAATAGCAAACATTGCTATATAATTACATTTACTGTTGAATGTGATCCTTAGAACTAATTCAAATTCCATTTTCTAATTTATCTTGTTACTGATCTCACAATTTAGGTTGGTTTCTGGTGAAATTTGGGCCCTAACAGAACGTGTCCTGTTTACAAGAAAGCTTAATTAGCACTAGGATCTCTACACATTTAACAGGAGAGATTATATCCCTCTTGCATATTCTGTATTTAGTTGGGAAGTGTCTAAAAATTGTTACATTTTTGCTGACACTTTCTTCTTTAGTTGCTTTAGCAGACTTTGAAATAACGTATCCGATAAAATTTACTTTGGCCAATATTAATCAGTCAGCTTGATGTCCTAACATTTACTTTTCTCTTTTGTTGTTTGCAATGCCTCTTGGAATTGGGACAAATATCAGACGTGTGCCCATGCAAAGTCTGTCCTATGTACTATATAAGTGAGACCTCAGTTCTAGGTACCTAGCTACCATCTGAACAGTATTAGATCTTTATTTCTGAAAGAGATCGGTTTTCCTCAGGTGCCATGAAGGCACTGGTAGCTTTAATATTTCTTGTTCAGCTTCCAATTCACAAAGCTGTACCAGCAGCTCCCTTTGTTCCCTTGGGCTGTGATGACCCAGAATCTGAAGCAGCAGCTGAAGTAGCTGTGAATTATATCAATGGCCACAGTCATCACGGATATAAGTTTGCTTTAAACAGAATTGAGAACATCCGCGTGGTACCCCAGGTAAGTGAGGAGCTTGCAAAAGCAGAGCCGTGTGTTAACCTGGAGGTGCTGGGAAATGCCCGACAAGCCCTGCCAAGGGCTGGAGCCTCACATGGGGTAAATCAGCACGGCTCTGTTGATTTAAATGGGGCAATGCCACCTGATAGCAGCTGAGAATCCAGGTCACTGGAATGTATCACTCAAAGAGCAGAACAGAGGGGGAAAGAGGAACATTCAGGTATTTTTGTACAATGCTAGAAAGGGCTCGGTTTACAAATGCAACGGGCTTGCTAGGGCAGATCATCCAAAGTGCTGATTCATGAGCCCAGTAGCTAATCTGGAGAAAAACTGCGAGGATAATCTTCATGATATAGGTAATTATTTGCTGGCTAAATGCATATCTATCATAACTCTATGTTATTAGTGACTTTGTAGAAGGCATTAATTTTACCTAATACCCCTCTGAGCTGACAAGGAAACTGAATAGAAATAACTGTGACTTGCAGTCTCATTTTCACTACGATCTATTGTCATCATTGCAGGCATCTAGAAAGGCTGTAGAAATAGCCATGAATACAATGTATGCACCCATTAAGAAGCTTTGATTCTCTCAAAACATTGAAAATGGTCCCAAATATTACCAACAATGAAACTCCACAGCTGTTTTCTACTAGTTATGAGAGAGAGGATACCAAAGTCATTTCCAAGAGACTAAACCAGACATTAATGCGATTAGAAGCGTGCCCACGGCTTCCCATGCAAAAACAATGGTGACACTTGATTTGCTCATATTTGATACTTCTACACTAAAGTAACTTCTTGGTTTAAATGGAATCAATCATGAGTCAAACCTCAGTCCGTCTCAGAGCTAAGGAACCTCACTTCTGCACTTCCACTCACATGTCCTATGTTACAATTGCAAAGGTTCAGGTGCAACTATAAAAGATCCTGCAGTCCACAAACAACATAGGTATCAGAACTGGAATTTAGCTGGTGCAATTCAGTGTAATTCCAGTGGACTAAATGGTTCAGGCCAATATGCACCAGTGTTTATTTGCTATTTGGCTATAGAAATACAAAGTTTTTTCATCAACAAAGACAGTTGTTGGTTTTTTAAAACTACTCAACAAAATAAAATCAAGTTAACTTAATAGAACTAATCCACTACTTACAGGCTCAGCTTTCCAAAATTTATGGGTCACTTCCTTAGCTGGAAAAATACCAGTGTGACTACTTTGTCTTACTTCAGCTAAGAAACTGGGTCCTGCTTTTTATGAATTTAAATAGTAAGGACCTATTCAGTTACTCTAGTGTATACCTAGAGCTATTTTAACACAGTCAGGAACAGAGCACAGAGCACAGCCCCAGAGAAGAAATCTGGTGATATTCTGTGAAGCAATTACTACAATTCCTATTTTGTTGTGGTTTTTTTTTGTTGTTGTTTGTTTCTTTTTCTCTTCCAGGGGCCGAATAATAACATAATGTTTCTTGAACTTGACTTATTAGAGACCAGGTGCCATGTTCTCAGCCCTACGCCCCTTGAAAATTGCACAGTAAGAAGCTTCACAGAACATGTGAGTATCTAAACCACCACTAGCTTGGTCCAAAGGTGCATGTTCTGTATGTTGATGCTAGAGGCCAGGCTATCATCTGTTCGATTTCCATGCAAATGTTACATCACTGTAACAGCCTATAACCACCTAAACACTTCTAACCTCCTTGCTGATTTAATAGCCTTCGTGTTTTAAAGAATTTCACTCCTGGATTTCTTTCATGTCCAATTATGATAGATGAGAGGTCACTGTCAGCTTAACACCCCACATACAGTCCATAGATGCCATGGGGCCTTGTTTAGGGCTTCCAGATGTCACTGCCTCATTGCAAACTGTAGACAGGGCAGGCTGTGAATCTGTGCAAACTCAACCTTCCCTCAGCTACATGTAGGGTGTTAACTAGTGAAATTCCATCCAGTCTAGCCACCTAGTCCTAGTCAAGACCACAGGAGTTATTCCCTTCAGAGAGGGCTCTGCCTTCAAAGTAATGCTCAGCTGGAATTTACTGGCCTCAAATATTTTGTTCTTATGCAAGTGTGACGCAACTGTGAAAAGCTTTCCCTAACCAAAGCAGTGGAAGTGTTGTCCGAGTACAGGCAGCTCTGGTTTCTACACAACTGGCGATTTAAGCCGGTTCTTTCTAGAATGGGGCCCAGTTCCCACAGCTCATGGCTAAATTTGAATTATGACCCACCCCTGTATTCACCAGGGCTCAGATCCCATTTTCAATCCTGGGGAGGTAACTCTAACTGTTCCCTCTTCCCAGCAACTCCAGCTTTGCCTTTGACATCTCTTCCTGCGCTGGCTCCTGCTGCCTGTGAGGCAGCTCACACCAGGCAGCACACTCTTGTCTGCTGTTACCATGGCCACTGACCAGCCGAGAGGAGTGAGAATGTTAGCAAACGGCTCTACAGAAGGTCTTAATTCAGAAGTACTCAAATTTTTTTGCTCTTTATGAGAGAGGAACCTGAACCAGATGTCCATAATTTAGCTGCCCTGATACTTCTGATACTTTTGAGCTCCAGATTTGGATCCAAATTTTTGCAGCTCTGGTCTGCCCTTTACAAAATCGCAGACACCAGGACACGCCTAGCAGCGCCTTCGCAATCAGCCTGATTTTGCCAGGAAAACTCAGCCAGGATCTGTTCTTTTGAATTTAGTAATAATTGCCCTTTTCAGAAATTCCTATTTATCGGAAGGATGTAACCCTTTGATTTTTGTCTCTCTCTAGGCAGTTGAGGGTGACTGTGATATCAAACTGCAGAAGCTGGATGGAAAGATAACTGTACTTGCTACTAAATGCCATTCACATGCAGGTAAAGACTTTGTTCTTTAGGTTTTAATCTAGAGGATGAAGTATTATTATAGCAGTGCTTATAGGTCACAAGCTTTTCTGATTCTAAACCGCTGTGTATAAATATGGCATAAAGAATGACAGTTAATGGGTTTTCTCAATCTAGCTGTTTTGAAAGTAATTTTTTCCCCTTTCCCTGATGTCATTCATCTTCAAACCCAGCCCTCTCTCTTTCCTCCTCTTTCCTATGACAATTAAGACACTATAAGACTAGCTGTGGAGCAAGTCTTAGCTCTGACCTAGAAACTGCTGATACTGAGCCCTTCACTCAGGAGTTTAGCCTCAAGAATTTGATTCCTTGTTGGTCTGAATTTATTTGAGCTTGATCTTCAGAGCCCCTTTGCCAGATGCAGCTTATTTACTAAACCCAGAATTTTCAATATTTCCATGGGAAAGCAGAATCTATTCTGCATGCTCTGTAGGAGATCTCTTTGCTCTGTACGAATTGCCTTCAGTTCTACTTTCAAAACTGGTGAGTGAATGAAAGAATACACTCACGCAAACACAATTCCAATAAATTAAAATATCTTCATTTTTTCCAACATTCCTTGTGTGAGTTGAGACATCTTTTAATTGGCATCACGGATAGTTTGCCAGAAAGAGAATCTATTAAAACCTGAGTAAGAACATCCAAAATGTGCTGTTAAAGTCCACCGCACATTTTTTTCTGAAGGACTTGCACGGCCTAAGTCGTGTGAAACAGTGCCATCTATAGTCTGTGCTGCAAAAATGTTTGCCACCAGAATTTGGGACACACCACGAAACAGTGTTTTCTGTGACTGAATAGTTCCACAGTGCCTTTCAAATCAACCTACAATCTGATCGAAACGTAATCTGTCCGGTTCCTCCTACAGACTCAAGTGAAGATGTTGTCCAGCTCTGCCCTGACTGTCCACTGCTGACCAGTCTGAATGACACTGAGGTGACAACAACGGTTACAGCCGCACTCAATGCCTACAACAGCAAAACTGCCGGTGCTTACCTCCAACTCCTTGAGATCGGAAGAGCCCAAATACAGGTAATTACTAGAACTATGCCAAGCCTTCCACGTAAACAGAGTATTTCCCCTGTGGCAGTTGTGCAGTGCTAACTAGTTAAGTTTGCAAACAGATTTAGCTTGCTCTGATTTGTCCTGCTGAATTGCTCTTGATTTCCCAAGCATTTTGTGTCATTTTAGCCACAGGATTCCCTTTCAGTTCAGTGGGAGATGCAGAGCTAGGAGCCACAACATTTGCCTTTTATCTTCGCTCAGCAGCTCCACAGTTGCACAGTGCAAAGTCAGTTAAACAATCTCCTGTTTTATCAGTACGAACCGGCGCATATCGTCTATGCGGAGTTTGCTGTTGCTGCCACGAACTGCTCAGCAGAAGAAGCTAAAGATAATGTGGAGGCCTGTCAGCCGCTGCCTGACGATCAATCCGTAAGTGTGCGAGCACATCGGGCCTCATCTCGCCGGCTCAGAGGTAGAAAAGCAGCGTGCTGTGACCCGCTCACGCCTGTGCAGGAATAGACCTTTGTGAGGATGAAAGTGCCAGAGCGGTATACCACCACGAGGGATTGCTCAATATATAACTCATAAAGCTATATCACACCTTTCTTTTCTCTCTGAGGTATCTGGACTGAATCCTGATGTGTTTGAATAGATTTCAAAACGCTTGAGGACCGAAGTGTCCTTAACACAAAATATTTTTAATTGGTAGAATATATATTATTGTTTACTCTTCTTAACATGAGCACCTGAGACAATTCAGAGTCTTTGTACTGGACAGTACGCAAACACACAACAAAAGGGCAGACTGTTTCACCTTTCTACAATTTAAGAGCTGTCAGCATGCTTTGCTCTGATATACAGGCTCTTGAAAATTATCCCGTATACCTTATCATGCTAAAATTTTTCTTTTGTTTCTGATGAAATTGAGTCCTAAGTAATTTTAGTGGGTGGGGAACCTTTTACCTAGGTTCCTATAAATTATTTCCCTCCCTCATATCCAGACATAAAAGGATCTGACTCTAGAAGAGTACAGGAGTTTCACTGATTTGCTGGTTATGCATTTAAACGGCTTGGTTTTTAAGTCCAACAGACTTCACTGCTCAGATAAAACATGAGACAACGCAGCTATTTCTAAATGTACTGAAATTTAAAAATTGTAATGCAGGTCTCCTCTATTTTATAACTATTTTCTCTTGACTATATTCTGCTTTGCCAGAATTTTGGTTTCTGCACAGCAACAACGGTAACACGCCCCACAGAGGACCTCAAAGTAGACTGCCAGCTCTATGGACATCAGGTACCAACTCCAGACGCTCCCCTTCTCTCCAGAGTATTCCAGCCTACTAGTCCTGTTAGAAGCAATCACCCTGAGTACACCTCTTTCACAGTAGACTTCATTAGCTATCTGTGACAACTTGAGTCTAACTTTGTATCCTAATAAACAAGGCAAGGTAGCTCTTGATTATCCTACGGATTTCTGTGCCAGAAATTATGTCATCTCTGCCATCCATACTTGACACAATTTGTCCATCTAACCATCTGGGAGCTTCACATGTTGGGTAGGGTAAAGAGAGTCAAACTCTGTTCAGCTAGCAGGATGGGGAAGACAGAGGGAAAACATAAATGAGCCATTTTGGTAGATGGCATCAACTGGGATTTTTTGCTAGTAGTCCTTAGACAGGACTGAATTCAGGGAGCCTGACTTGCGTTGTTATAGCAAGAGGAGGAAAACATATATGTGCTGGACCCGAGCGCTCTCCTGATATTTTAGCTTCCATCTGGTCTGAGAAGGGCGAAGTGCTGGTTGAACACTTACTATGGACCAGAGCTCTTGGTAACACAGGAGTAATCAGCTGTCTAGGTGGTACATGAAAGAAAGAATAATACAGCTGGTCTTGAAGGTTTTGTCAGCTGCTCAGGTGGCCCTGAAAGTTTACACAGCACAGAATTTGGTGCTAATGATCCACCAGATACCAAAAATATGTTCTGGGGCTCCTGTGTATGTGTTCAAATGCCAATCAGACTTCTGTGATGGTCAGGAATATTTTGTACCTGGGTTGGAGGCCTCCACCCAGTTAGGAGCAGGGTACCTACTAAAGTATCAATGACCGGTATATTATAAGCCCCAAGTCACTCAACACAAACTGTTTTTCTTTTCCAGCCTGGCGTTACCTACTCTCCAGCAGGTCAAGGTATATCAGCGGGACTGCTGCCCAGTGTTGCATGGGGCTTCACAAACCATAATCTCAGGCTTTCCCACAATAACCCTGTTGCATCTGAATCCATGTCTTCAGAAGTTTCTGTGCTCTCAGCAAAACCTGTAGCAAAGAGAGCAGTCGCTCAGCATGACAAAGAACCTCACCTTGTGTCTCCTCCTCTACTGTGCCCTGGGAAGGTTCGCCATTTCAAGATATAGGCGGAGTGACAGACATGGCAATGCAGCTAACTGAAGGACCAGTGCGCTGCAGCAGCATCCACACACAGACCACAACAGCAAAAGCAAATAAGCGAGAACACTTGATTCTGAGTCCAAATGAGTTTTACCCTCCAGAGAGCAGAGTCATGGCCAGGATCTTGCAAAGGCCTGTTTCAAAATACAGGTTATTACAAAATACAGAGGTGCTCTAGTTAGAATATAGAAAATATTGTTTCAATTAAACTGTTGTAAGAGCTCTACAACAGTTGTAGCTTTGTGATAGAAACATGACCTGAAAGGTTACTTCACAATAAAATGTTCAACAGAAATGCTTTGGTACCTTCTATCTGTATGTATTTTCATTTAGTTGTCAAGAATCTCCTTCACAGCATTATGAGTCATATTCTGGGCTTGATTTCAAAAACAGTAAGCTCCTGCACTTCTCATCAGCTTCACTGGGATGTGTGGGTGCTGAGCACTGTGGAAAATCAGGTCAGTCCTTGCTTTTGATCACTCACCAATAACACTAAAGAAGTGGCAGGAAAAAACGTATTTTCCCTCCCACCTGTAGTGTTTCCTACTATGTACCCACTTCTAATATCCACCAGAAGTACCTCAATACTTTGGGACATGGTATAAGAGCATCCATGCCTATGAAAAGAACAATCAGGACACTTCCATTGCTGCACTGGCTGAAAGCATCAATTCTTCCGGCTAAACGTGTATTCTCTGTCTTCCAGCAGACAGACAGAGATAAGTGCAATGTGACCATGGGGTACTGTATGGTCTGTGTGCGTACGAGGGAATACCAGTTCCAGGGAATAAAAACATACTACAGACATGTGTCTCATAAAATGACCCAGACAGTGATGGCAATTTACCATTGTCCTAGCAGTCAAATTTTGCCTGAATTTCTAACATGTTTGAGGAAAAATCTGTTCTAGGTAGAGAAGTAATAAGGGATAGGGGCCAGAAGGATCTTTACTGCCAGGCAGACTGGAATTCTGCAGGCCCGGGGGAGCAGTCTCAAAGACAGTCATGAATCTTTAACCAGGAACAGCTCTTGCTACAAGGTAATTATCATGCAGGCAGCAAAAGCTGCAGAACACATGTAATTTCTGAACTATAATATATATAACCTATCCTGTTCTCCTCGTCACAACCCTCCAGTATTCGGTAAGCAACACAACTAACATTTGTTCTTGGTGACAGCGCAACAGGTTGCTGTACAGAAAGGTTCCGCTCTGCTCTGTCAACGGGGAAAGGAAAAGCCATAGGCACTTGCACCAGTGCTTCAACTGGGTGTGAGGAGGGGAAAGACAAAGGGAAATCAGCCCAGACTCTATAAGCCATAGTCTGATGACGATGCTCTCATCCTGCCGACACACTGCCCACGAGCTCTCCCCTGAAGGCAGGAGCTCTCACGTTGCAAGAATACGCTGGGTTCCCGCAGGGAGCGCGTCGCAGGCAAGCGCAGCAGCTACTACCAGTCAATTGCTATGGGATTCTTTGCTTCTCTATAAAGCAGCGACTCCAGTCTGTTCTGCATGCAGCCATTCTAAGCTGTAGAAATTTCTTGAAGTGGTAAGGTGGGCAGTCCTCCCATCCCACTACACACGATACAGTACAGGATTTAATGAAATGGCTACTATTATAACCTGCATTTCCATAACATCAGATACATGAGACTGAGACAGAGATTGACACATTTTGCCCTCTTAAGGACACATTTTCCATGACTGCTTCAAAGAAGCCACTTTGTCTCCCTCCAGTAAGGCCCCGTATTCATGCAGCTCAATCTTAGCAACTGATTCAGTATTTAGCAACAGATTGTCTGGGCAACGAGTGCTATGAAATGGCAATACATAAAATACATATACCTCCTGCCCTGAAATGCAGCGTGAATAGTTTTGTCAGGTCTGCATCACTGGCTGACAATGTTTTTCAGCTTTTTCAAGTCCTGTTTTGCTAAAGCATATGTACTTCATGTGCTGCTTTGGCTGGACATGCCCAGATTTCCCAGCTGTGCCCATGTTTTGAAGTCAGCTACTTCAACAGTGACATTTTTTCCTTTCCAGCGGGAGGAAGAGTACAAAGAACAGAGTCAGGGATATAACAATTCCCCATTATAAGAGGCACCGACACAGCCAGTACTAACTGGCACCCATCTCCATAGAAATGCCATGTACTGTAAGGATAAAGAAAATGAGTTCTTATTCTTTAGCCGCAGGGGAAGCATCCCCAGGCAGAAGGAACAATGTGAGGGAGTCCGCATTGCTGCTTCTGTTGATCCTGTACTATGGCTACAGCAGCATTTCTCCACATTCCCCCCTTGAATCCCTTCCTTCCAGGATACTGCCTGTACGTTCCCCTCACCCTGAGTTTGCAAACCAACTGTTGGCACATGAAGTGGCTCAGACGAGCAGCCACGTACCCTTTCTGTTCTGCCACCTGAATTTTCCATCAACCTAAGTCTTCTTAGAAGAGTCTCAGCCCCAGTGCTGCTGCAGGTCTTCCTGGCTGTACATATAAACCCCCTAAGCTTTCTATGGATAACCCCTGGGCCAGGTTCTGCTGTCTCCCAGAGGAACATGCTTTGGGCATTGCTGGGCTAAAGAGCTGAGGCTCTTTATACCACCAGTAAATCACTGTGATAATACATAAATTTTTTTAAATCTCCAAGTTTACAGTAGTATTAGAGACAATTATGTCCTTCACTTGCACTTTTCCTTCCTCACTCAATACAGGGGCAATCCTCAAACCTAAAGGTAGTCAGTGTCATCCAGCAGATAGCTGTGATCACGGAGACTCCCATGACAGAAAATGAGGTCCAGTGAAATAGTTACCCAGCTTCTGGTATCCTTCAAGGTGAAATACTACACAATTGCCCCTCATAGAAAATCATGACTTTCACTGGGATCCTCCCCAAGTAATGGTGGTTGTCACTTCTCCAGATCTTCAAGATAACAGCTATTTGTACAGCTATTCCCCCCTGCCTCCTGGCAGGTTACCCACAAGGCACACTGCTGTCATTTCAAACTAAAGTTTCTCCAGGCAGAATTTTCCACGACCCTTTTTCATCTCTACTCAGCAAATCACTCGAGAATCAATAGTGACCACAGTGCAGTCTCTTAGCTGGCAAAACAACCTCCAAATTCCACAGTGAGAGGATAAGTCACAGGTACAAATAAACCTGCACAACTTGGAGTGTGCTCTGCCATACTATGAGGGGAGCGGCTGAGTCAGCAAATGGCTCCTCTCTGGAGTCCCAGCCTCCAGTCACATCAGAATTGTATTCTTTATTGTTACTGAAAAGGAATGAAAGGAGAGTACTCAGTAGTGTTAAATTAATTAGAATTGTGACATTGCTGGACCAATTTCCTTTGTTCCTCAGGCCTATAGATATAGGCTTATGATTCCCCTGTGGCTTCCTAGAATTTGAAACGGGGTAAACTGTAGCAGTGGTTAGAGAAGCCAAGGACCTAAAGATTAACCAGGTGGGACTCTATTCCTTGAGCCAATTCCGACCTTACAATATAAGGGAGACAATAACACTGAATAAGACTGAAAACTAAGGTCCTAAATTACCCAGCCAAGAGCCAGTTATTGGATAGGTAGCTGCAGTTCACAGAGAAGTCTGGACTAAATCTGGGAGAGCTATGCAAGGTTCTGTGAACTGGCTAAGAAACAACTGGATGTACATTTTCATTGATTCAAAAAAGAATAATTTACAGGAAAAAACAAAGAGCAAGAGGTGGCAAGAGGAAGGAGGAAGGCACTGGATACAAGAAGTGAACAAAGGCAGTTGACCCTCCAGTTTATGTTACACGCTCCCTCCTATTTAAAAAGTTCTTTCTGTTAGATTCTCCCCTTCAGACCTTTGACACCGAGACGAGCAGAGACTGCAACATTCTTACAGGCCACTTTCCTCTCCCCTCCCCTCTCAGCATATAATTTCAAATGGTTCTTACTTCATCACCAAATTTGGTTCTCAGGCAATAAAAATGCAGCAGCATGTTACAATTAGCAGTAGAGTTCATATGCAACTGTACCTGCCTTTAAACCCACGGGAATATAAAGCTAGGCATTGGCAGCAGGGGCTGAAACCAGGTGCAGCCAAAAAGTTAAGATGGCAGGAGATAAAAGGCAACAAGGCTTGTTCTTTGGCATCAGAAGCAACACATAATGATGTCAAGTTCACAGAGTACATTGCACAATGTGGCAGTGAGGACAAACTCACAAGGTGGGGGAAAATGGGATTAAATGGGAAATGTTCAAGGCTCAGGTAAATCAGAGCAGGGGGTAAAATACCTGGTAGGCGTCAATAAATTGAGAGTTTTAGGCAACAAAAGACAAGTGGGCTGGAGTCAAGGCATTGAGAGGAACAAATCCTCAAACAGAGCCTTCAGTAGCCTAAGACTATTTTGATAGCCGTGGTTCATTTATTGTCTATTTCCTCAAATGTCTTACAGCAGCTTATTTTGCACCATCCCACCAACAGAAGGGAAGTCTTTGGTGTGAGAACAAAACTTCCCACATATATGCCACTTTATTCAACTACAGTGACTGCGAGTCCCAAACAAATACAGTGGAAATTTCTGCTAAAAAGCAGACACCACGATGAAACCATTAATTCTGTACGTTATCTTGCTATCATGTTACCCGAGAGCATTTAATGGCTTCAGCAGGCCATTTATCCACAGGCTTCTTGTCTGGACAGGGACTGCATTTTGCTGGCTTGGCCTGGGCGAAGGGTTAACATTCATCGGTAGGTATCCAACTGAGCAGAAATGCTCAAAGAATTAATCCAAATTGAGCTTTCTATCCCAACCAAACTGACTGCATTTAACAGAGACTCAGTATATTCATTTACAGTTAGCATTTAACAAATCCAAGGGGCAAAATCATTCAACCCTGTGATGCTTGTCCAGTTCCCGTTCAAATTACCGAGACCTCTGTCATTGGCATATTTGGGAGAAGAACTAGATCACTGACGGAACAGAGCTGGAGCCAAACCTGTCCTGCATGTAGGTTTATTTAAGCAATTCTGGTTTCTTCAGAAAGCAGCTTAGTGTGTATGTTCTTGTCCCTTGCAATAAGGTTAAAGTCATATGGAGATGTAAAGCCAGAAGGAAAAAGTGCTCTCTGATCTTGGAGGGAGTGACAACACTTTCGTAAGACCTTGTAATGATTGACTTAGTGTTTCCTGTTGCAGCTCTAGATATAAAGGTGATGGTCAATACGTAAGAAGGGGACACAACTTTATAAAGACACAGCCCCATTACAAAAATCTGCTGTTTTGCTCTGGTCAGTCCCTCCGTACTGACTCACCATTCTGATCTGCTCTACTCATTTTCTAAGCAGAATGGTTTTACTGGTTTCAGTGCTCTTTGCCATCCAGACGCTTTGCTTCTGTGGTGCGGCTCCTCCTATCAGAGAAGCAGCACCTGCATTGCTTTCCCCCAGCTGTGATGACGCTGCAGTAGAAGAGGCTGCAGATGTGGCTCTTCACAAGATCAATGCTGACCGAAAAGAGGGCTACATATTCAGGCTCTACCGAATTTTCAGCGTCCGAGAACATCCTCAGGTGAGTTACCTGCTTGTTCTGTATCTGTTTCTCCCATGAAGAGCTCTGTGTCTAGCACTATTCCTTAGCAATATCTATAATGAACTAAGCAAAATTTCAAAAGGCAAATGTAAAGTTACACTCACAGGACTCCAGAGGCCACGTCAACTTTATGCACAGATGAAGAGAAACAGTTTCTTCACCACTGTGGGCAATTAGAGAGCAAACCTCAAGCACGATTCGCTGCTGCCTGCCTCTGGAATAGCTCCAGGCATCAGTTCAAATTTGGTATGAAACACCACTACTCTGATTTAATTTGATTTTACACCTTTCTACCACTGCCTTGAGCAGTTGGAGTGCAAAGGCTATTAAGTCATTGTGCATTTTGCACAAAAGTTGTAAGCACTAACAGGTGTAAACACATCCAGCTTGGGACCAGGGAAATCTTTCACAGACCTCTAAAGGATGACTTATTCTCAAAAGAAATCTGAAACCAGTTCAAGTGCAAAAACTACACTGGAAATTCCTATGGAATATCACTCTGATATCCTCTATGTGTGCCTCATTTATTACTATTTTGTGTTAAAATAGGTGACTCTACTAACACCAGCCAGGGACAACCTGAAATGAGTACACAAGGCTCACAACACACAGCACTGTCATGCTTGCTCACTTCTTGTAATCTTACCTGAAAAGGTGATTTCTGAACCCTTAAAGAAAATAAGGCTCATTGCCAGATGTCTAAAGATCTGTCCTGGCAAGGACATGACACTACTCCCTGCTGCTCTCCCAAGGACACAGTTTCTGCAGATACCTTGAGCCCTCCAGCAATCCGAGATCTCAGGACTAAAGATGCACGCTGTTCTCTATGTTGCTTTGCTCAGGTGACAAGATGTGCCCACTAAGCAACTGGATCAGGTCTGATGAATTTTTTTTCCACCTGGAATGCCTCTGAGCTGGCACAGAACCCACATCACTAGTCAAGGAGTTAGGTCCTTAGCTCCCCATCCTGGGTGTGCAGCAGGGTGGGTGCAGATGTGCTGTCAACCACTTCATTTGTCTACCTGCTTCTCTCTTCACCTGTGCCAAGTATATCTTGGCACAAGACAATTTTGGTCCTTGTTTGTGATTTGGTCTGTCACTTCATTCCCTAGAGACTTAACTTATTGCTTTAGGGAAAACTTTGCTCTTTGTTCACTTAGGGGTTTATTGCACTTTTATTCTTATTCTGTATCTAATATGCTTATTCTGTAAATAAGGTGTTTCAAGACACTGCAATAACAAACTAGACAATCTGAGCTTGATATCACGTTTTTGCTGCTGCTGGGACTAAGTATATAAGAAGCAGTCAGCTATGCCAGCGATGGTTATGGACAGTAACAACTTTATGCAATCTCAAAAAAATTAGAAAAAACATTTTTGTTTGTTTGTTTTTATCAGTCAGCGGTCCTTCCTCCCATTTTTGTAACTAGGATTCAGGATAAAAACATTTTCAAAGTTACTTCAAATTCAAATCTGCCCTTAAGCAACCCGTGGTTCGGTTTTGCTCTAATTGAAACTAATGAGCCATCTGCTATTAACTCAGACGCAAGTAGGACAGAGCCTATCTTTCACACAAGATAATCATGATTAACTTCACTGACAGGCACGTCACCAAAATTAGACAACATGCCAAAATATTTCATTTCTTTCCCTTGCACCAGGTCACCCTGCCACAAAGGCGATGCTGCCGCATCTCTTCTGGCTCCCAGGCTCCCCTGCACGCAACACAGCAGCAGCCCTAGATCAGCAGCGCTCAGGAAGGGATCTTTTTGGCAATGCAGAAAATACTAAGCAGATATCAAAAGGCCTTTGCATAACGGTCTTTTAATGAAAATTAAAATAAGGATGATGAAACCTTCAGAGATCTGCTGAGCTCTGAATAAACCCCAAATTATTCTTTCCCCAGTGGAGGCTGATACATACAGAAGCAGGTAGACAAAAAGACACGCAGATTTTATAATAACCTCATCTGAGTATTAGAGCTGATATTGTACCAGAGAGCTACAGGCCACAAGAAATACCATTTGGTCCACCTTGGTTGCATTTGGTATTTCCAAGATCACCAATCTTTACAATCGGCCTTCATTATTTAGCTGAATAAAGCCATCTAACCTCAAACACATTTGATGCTAGGAACATTTCTTTAATGAGATACGTGTGTTCTTTTCTTCCAGAATGCCTGAACACCCAATTCGAAAGCTCAAGATTCAACTTTAGGACTCCTTAAAGATGCACATTTTTCTTGGATGTCACTTCTTCCTGCAGGACAGTCTTAGTCATGTTTTTTTTTTCTCCTAGAGGATATATTCAAAGTTACAAGCTTGTACCAAATGCTGCACTACTCAAAAAAACACATTTTCAGCAAATGGCAATTATTCTTTGACCAGTATGACTTTCTGTTTACTAGTTTAACCTATATTAGCTCTCATATTAAGGAGACATATCACCATGGTATCTATGTAAATAGAAAATGATGATTACCTCCTTCCACAGAAGGCTCTGTGCAGCCAGGTGTGGGGATACCGCCACTGTACACAGGGCTGCTGCACCTCAGCTTCACTCTGTCAAAATAGCTTCTGATCTTTTCACAGCCTTCAAAATGACACTTATAATTAAACTTCAGGATTAGCGTAGGCAAACCTTGAGAGCTCAGTGCAAGGTATTACCAGATTACTCCTTAGAACACTTAGGGAAAAAAAGAGGATATGAAAATGTAAAAAGTGGTATAAAACATGATAAATTGCATATGTAAGAATATAGCTCAGAGAGAAATCCAAAAGAATTTTATATTTATTTTCTATTTATTTTGCTCTTTTATATTTAAAGGATTTAGTTTTATAGTTACAAGTATACATGGTAGAGCTCACATCAAATCACCAACTCAACCTCTTTCCAGAAATCTCTATACTATGTGACCAGAATAGTTTGTATCACTCAAGAACAGATCATAGAATCATAGCATGGTTTGGGTTGGAAAAGGGACCTCTAAAGGTCACCTAGGCCAACCCCCCTGCAGTAAGCAGGGACATCAAAAAAAGATATGTTTTGGTGTTTTTCTCAGCAGCATAAAACCCAAAAAAAGGCAGCAGCACTCTAGCCTTTAGATACCCTATTGACTGGTCTTTAGTTGCTGTTAAACAGAAAACAGAACCGAAGCCAAAACTGTACAGATACTGGCCTGACTTCTACAAGACTCTTCTATAAGACCCATAAAGCATTTTCTCCATAAAGTGTTTTCTCCATAAGCCAGTAAAATCAAATAGGAATGAATGAATATTGCTCTCATTCAGTTTTGTTTTTTCTTCCTCTTCAGCAAAGACATAATCTCTGTTTAAACATGTAGCTCACACTCACATCTAAGTTCTTTAGGATGTATAAATGACAGATGCTCTCTTTCCAGCTTTCCCCTACAGAAAATAAAATCTGATCCTACTAAACTGTATCCTTGATAAATATTCTGGAAAGGTGCGTACCCCTATCTGGAGTGGAAGCAGAACCAGGAGCTGCACCATGCAGAATCCCAACTTTCTGTACAACTTGATTGAATCGCTAGCCCTAAGGAGCTATACTTGTAGTCCTTCCTTGTCCCTCTTGCATGGAAAAGCGTCTGGCCAAAAGTGGAGCCCTAAGTGCTTTGCGCATCTGTGCTGCAGTGAACTGAATAAAGGTTTCTGGACTTAAGCATGGGCTCAGAGCTCAAGCACTGAGCTGAAGCTTTAAGTGAGTCAGAGACATCCATGTGGATGTGTGAGGTCTCTCACAGAACTTTCTGAGATCTGAAAGAACATTCAAGCTGCCTGTATCGAGGTCATTGCCTCTTTACAACAAGTGCAAAGCATCCATAATTGAAGAAGACACTAAGAAAGAAGATACTGGGAGTGTTCCATGTTAGCAGGTTTTTATTATTTGTCGCATTTATCGTCTCATTCTTACTGAAGGCAAAACCCCCTACCTTTCAAATCTAATAGTAAAATTCAGTATTTGACAAAAACTTTGATCCCCAAGTTTAGTTGTTATTCTTGCGTTCTGGTTGGTGCCAGAATAAGAAGGATAAAAGTGACGCTAAAAGGCTGTTCTTCAGTTCGAGCTGGCTACATGCATGACCAAGTCTGTTCTAACAGGGCCTGAATCTCACCTGATTTGTCACTGTTGAGAATTTTTCCCACAGAACATTCAGTTTTCAGGATATCTGCGTGTCATAGAATCACAGAATGCCAGATGGGAAGGGACTTCAAGGATCATTAAGTTCAGCCTTTCTTGGCAAAACCAGTCTAGACAAGATGGACAAGCACCCAGTTCAGCTGAATCTTAATGTTGAGGAATCCACCTCTTCCCTGGGGAGATTACTCCAATGGCTGATTGTTCTCATTGTGAAAAATCTTCCTCGTGTCCAATGCAAATCTCCCCAGGAGTAACGTGTAACCATTACCCCTTGTCTTTTTTATGTGACTCCTTGTAAAAAAGGAGTCTCCACCTTCTTTGTGACCCACCTGTGTGCTCTGTGTTTCTCCATCTCTCCATTTTATGTGTTCCTACTTTGTTCTATACAAAACTGGGATATGACCCTTTCTTTTTTGCTTTCAGGAGATCGGTGGTTCTGTCTTCTATCTCATCCTGGATGTAATAGATACTGAATGCCACGTACTCAGCAAAAAGTCCTGGAAGGACTGTAAGGCAAGAGCACATCATTCAACTGTAAGTATTCTATCTTCTTATTTAATCTCAGGTATGATGAGTTACTCAGGTACTACTGATGACAGCAAAATCCCTACATGTGCATTTTTAGTAGGCAGCAGAGCTTACAAGAAATCAAATCTCATTTTTTAAGGTCCACAGTTTTCCTCTGTACTTGCTGATCAGTTTTACAGACTGGTAAGATTTATTTTTAAAAATGAAAATTAAAAGAAAGTTTTTGACCACAGCTAATAAGCAGACATACCTAAATAGCCATGCCAGGACACTATTTAGAATAAATGGTTTACTTTTTATAACAACCCTGTAAGAGTTTATTTTAAAGACAGTATGTCAAGAAGGGAATAAAAGAAACTTAATTTTATACAACATGTGATTTTTAGTTTAGTTTAATACCACTTTTATTTTGACAACTTTGCAAAACTTGCACTGAAAGAGAAGAAAAAAGAAAGCTCAGCAAGATAAGCTGCAAAGAAAGAAAGTGATCTAAGACTGTTGCTACAGGTGACTAAAATGATTCTGAACAAGTGAAAAAAAATTATAGAATGAAGAATGATGAGAAAGAAGCTTCACATGAAAAAAAAAAGAAAGAAATTATGATTTTTCATTTTTAAGTTTTCATTTTTAAATGAAAAACTGGAAAATAAAAAGAATTCTGCTCACTTCTGCTTCCAGCATTTTCAGCAGGAAAGGGGCACAAAGAATATATGGTCAATACGGCTTCTGTGAAGTCAAGAACTGTACATCCTTAGAAGCCTCAATCATACACGTGGCAATATTTAAGAAGCCCTCAGAGAATATACATTCAACTTTTAAACAAAAAGGTGCAATAGATATCAATAGGCCAGTATTTCTTTCTGCCATAAAGTCAGAGTTTCTTTGTGTGCAAGGGTGATCTCATTGTGCCACAAAACTACTTAGGGTCTTTCCTACCACTCTCCTTCCTCACTATGGGCACAGGGAGAAGCAGGAAGGTGGAGGACAGGTGTCTGGACCCAGATACTCTGTACTGATCTCCAGGTTTAAGCTCTCTGGGTTCTAGGCATAGAGCCAGCTCTCAGTGGGAGGCCCTGGCCAGCGAAAAAGCACCGTGGGACATTAGGGCACTTCCCGGCTGCCAGAAGAGTGGCTTTGTGTAGGCCACCCTGTAGGCAAGCACTGCACCTCTATAGCTCTGCATTACACCAAGGGAAGATCTGCCTTTTTACGTCCGAAAAAGATAAGTTAGAAATGTGCTTCGTTGCCATTTGAGTAACACAACATAATTCCTGAAAAGAATTTCATGATTGCAAGGAGAAAAGGAACCACTCACTGACTAGGTACTGGATGATCAGCACAAAGGGTGCAATACTAATTATTTCTAAATGTTTGTATTGGTTTAGGTTTATGGTCAATGCAAAACATCTATCTACATGAATCAACAAAGAAATATTGCTTATCTGATTGATTATGACTGCACTATGCAACCAGGTATGTGTTTATTTAACATACTCGCTTTAAAAGAGGACTGGAAAAACCTCTTTGTCATATAGCATTACTTCAAATTTTAACTGTAATTACGGCACCACAGCATCTCCATTAGCTTTCAGGTGCCCTCATTTTCTCGAGTCAGTGATCATAAGACCAGTGTGGTCCTGCAGCTCAAAGCAATGCAGTAATAACTGTTTTCATCTCTGGGAAACCCAGCAGAGTGTCTATATGGGCATTTATCCTCTGGTCCAAAAAGCAAATAAAAACAGCATGCCCAATGTCAGGAGACTGAGCTTTTTTCTGCAGTGTTTCTGCCTCCACTGCAACACTATTACGAGTTTGCAAATTCATAAAGATTCAAAATCGTTGAGTGAATCAAACTACAATATTGTTACTCCAGGGGACTGGAGGAGAAATGGGTAGGGCTGGGGGTGTATGTGCATTTACAATGACCTACACTCAATATGTGCTTATAGCTATGCTTTCTCTAATGAATTTTTTTTGAATAAAAGTTCCACCTAAATATATTGGAACACTATGTCCTGACTGCCCAATTGATGCCTCTCCAACTGGGCCCATGTATTTGGAGACTGCTGTTCAATGCCTTGCCAAGTTCAATGAAGAAAGTGAACAAACTCATTATTTCTCTATCCTCAATGTCACAAGAGCTTCAATGCAGGTAAGCCATTTGCTTTAGCCCTCGAGAAGCATGGATCCACCTGCTATACTTTGTAGGATTTGTTATGTCTTACAGGTTGTTTAGAATTCGTACAGTATAGTATAGAGAATATTTCTATGCAGAGTCTCCTGGGAAATGAGGATCTGCATCAATCCAAGACTTTGTCTCCATTTATTGCAAAAAGAAGGTCTTTATGCAAAACTCAAGTCATAGTTTTGTATTCTGAAGTTTTGGAAAGCTTCCCTTTGAGCTCTTTCTTCTAATACCATGACAAATTAGTGATTCCCTAATAGCAAGTATTTAATAAAGCACAGTCATCCCTTCCAACACATACCTGTAATTCACTGAATGAGTTTAAACAGAGTTTAAAACTAATTTTAGACTAACAGAGAGTTAATGATCTCCAGACTAAATCTTATTTACAAGAGTAATACCTGGTCTCTCTAAAATTCATTATGTTTAGATTACAAGGTGGTTTCCACTCTTTGTCTCAAACCGTTAGATACTGCTACAATACAGTATTTAATTGCTCCCATTTTCCAACCCTGAGGTACTTGCACTTCAGAAATAGAAAAAGTGATCCTGTTCATTAAAGCAGCCAGAAATGATCAAGAAGGCACTGAAGAGGGTCTTTGGATACATAGTTCTATGTGGATGGTAACTTATTACAAAACCCAAACTCGTTTCAACTACAGCTAATCCATGAGTTATTAAGATTGTACATATACAAGAAACAAAAAATAACCAGGCAATAAAGCAGCACTGCCAAAAAAATTATTCTCCTGTAATACAATTAACGGCAATGCCCCAAGTATAACCTTCTCTTTCCACACTTAGCAGGAATTTTACATCTATTTCAAGGTCTGTAGGATAATTCCTTCTTCCTGACACATGTACATGGTCTAATTGTCACTGGTATCTCTCGTTAACAGTGGGTCATCGGTCCTGCCTACTTTGTAGAGTTTTTAATTCAGGAGACATCCTGCTCCAAAAGTGACGAGATTCCTGACATTTCCCAGTGTGAGCCACTTTCACCAGAAACAGCTGTAAGTACTTTTCTTTGTATAAATACCTATTTTTCAGATACTGTGATTCCTCAGCAAATATTTAGCCTATCCCTTTGGTTCTTTGCAGACAAGAATCACAGCCCATGGGCATTTCTTTACAGGCTGTAGCTCTATACTGTCTTGAAACTGTACAAATTGCTATAGAATAGAGAAAACATTTCAGTTAAAGTTCCAAATTCTTACCTAGAAGTCCATGAACAAAGAAAACAGAAAAAAGTATTATCCAGAAATAGGCAGGGTAGCCATCACTTTACAAAATTGAATCGTTCTTAAGGATTTCTTCCAAGTAAACAGACATATACGATAAATCACAATGCATAAAGAGCACATTCATACAACAAGCATTTAGGAACTAAGGAAAAAATTGTAAGAGAAACTGAGAGACTAAATGGGCATTTCAAGCCCTATCTTAACTGAGATCCAAGCCATGTTACCTACAGCCCAGCAAAACCACAGCTACTAGAAAAGACTTTTTTCTTTTTCATGGTTTCTTTCACTAGTATGGTGTGAAACTGTTTTTGCCTGAAAAATGATACTATGTCCTATTACATAACTTGCCTGCATGCAGATATTCTGCTGCAGCAGAACTTAAGTGTGCTGTTATAATTGGGCCTTAAGTAGCCAGCTTATTTTTACTACCATGTTACCTAACTCTCCTTTGCAAACACAAAGCCTTTTTCAAAATGCTGTCTGCCTTTGTAAGCTTGCCGATCCCAAAATAAGTTTGCTCAAGCTGCTTATCCCTACAGATACATGTAGAAGCTATAACTATTCAGCCTTTCATAATCACTTGTTTTACAAGATAGGAGCAAAGTATCAGCGCTACAATGTGAAAAAAATGCTTGCATTTTCCTCTTCCAGAAAATAGGTTTCTGCAAAGGCTCTGTAGTAAACAGTCGTCGGGAACATCAACAGTTTGTCACGATATCCTGTGAAATCTACAATCCGCAGGTATTTCTTAATCTAATCTTAATATCACAACAGGAATACTCCTTTACAATACAAGAACTGAAGTCCTGAAAGCCCAGCCATTTTTAAGTTTTCTTATTCACAAAGACAGGGGTTTCAAGAAAGTGATAAGGCCAAATCAGAAAGGAATTTCTCTTGTGATGAAACAGACTGGTGGTGCTGGGTGGATGACAAGGCAATAGAATGAGTATAGAGCCAATCATACAGAAGGAGTTCAGAATGTTCTGCAGAGAAGTTGTAAATAACAAAAAGCACTAACCGTGTAGTTACGCAGGTTTCATGCACCCATCTCCAACTGGGATAAGAAAGCAGTTCCATCTGTCTATCCTTTAAGCTTCATTTCTGCAGCTGGTCTTTGCAGACTGGAATTGCAGCAGATCCTTAGTATGAAGGGTGACCTTCTCCATACCTGAAAGAATTTGGAATAGCTTCAATATAGGTAATGCTTATTGTCTGTTATTTAGGATCCTGCCACTGAAGACCAAGTTCAGCAGGCAAGTGGAGAATCCAGCCAGAACCGTGAAACAGCTTCCCCTCCAGAAACCAAACCCTTCTTCCCACACCTGGCAAAACCAGTGGGCTCGGTTAAGATGCTTCCCCCTTCAACTGAGGACATCTCTTTCCAACACCCGGCAGAAAGTCCAAATGAACCTAAGGATGGAAAGCCAGATCCACCTAAGGCTGTAGAATCTGAGCCCAGTTCTGGTAAAGAAAATACCCAAGTAAACAAACCAGACTTGACCAAACCACTCACTGGACCAGTTATTCTCCCTTTTCCTGAAGAACTTTCTTTATCAGATTCATGCCCAGGAGAGGAAAAGGAGCAAAGTCCCATCCTCCAGCCTTTGATGCCTAAAAAGCCTACCAAAGCCTAACTAACATCCAAGTATCTCAACTACCTGCAACAAAATAATGTCCACAGAGGCAACCTTGTCTTTCAATTCATATAACATCTTTAAATAAATAAATCGGTTACTACAGTCTTCATCTTTGGAGTTCTCAGTTTAAAGAAAGCACAAGAACAGACTAGAAAAAGAAATTTAACTAGGGCATTTTCCAACAGAAGTACTTCAGTTTTAATTCTCTTAATTAATTTTAATTAAAATTAATTTTTAATTTCATTTTAATTCCTCCCATTGGTAAAAGCACAAAGGAAAGGTAACTACAGAGGGTAAAAGAACTTGCAAGGCTGAGACAGCCCAAAGGCATCAGGAAAAAAGTATCCTCGGTAGCAGAAGTCTGCCAGGGCACAGTGTGGGATGGCTGGTCCCTGGGGGATGGCGAGATGGAGCCCAGCATCATAACCAGGCTGGCAGGGCTGGGGCCTGTCCCACGAGACCTGAGCGAGGCGAGCAGGGCAGCCCCAGCAATGGTAGGTCCGCTTATAGGAAGAAGCAAGATCACCACCTAAAGTTCATGGGTGATGAGGCAGGTCTGAGGTCAAGGCAGGAACGTGAGTTAGCAAATCAGGGTCCGGAATCTGGTCTGGTTACAGTAACCAGAGTCAGACACAGTCCCATGGTCTCCAGGCACGTCCACGGTGATGAAGTAGGTCTGAGGTCAGGCCAGAAAGATAGGCTGCCGGTCTGAATCTGGGTCTGGATCGACAGGATCCATGGCCGGGCACAGGCAGAGCTGTGATGCAGCAGGAGCTGTAGCTCGGGCAAGGCCCAAAATGCTACAGCGTCTGCTTAAAACAGCTCCTGTGGGAAGCAGGGTCCCGGCGGCCCTGGCCGTGGCCTCCCCGCAGTGCTGCCCGGGAGCGTGTCCCCAAGGTCACCGAGGGGAAGGGCTGTCGCTGAGCTGTGGCTGAGCCGCAGCAGCCAAGCCCCAGGAGAGGGGGTGTTCTCGGGGCCCTTACAGAGTCACACCCGGTGTAATGGTGTATAATCTGGGAGAAGGACTTCAACGTTCTTCAGCATTCAAAGCCAGTGGGCTTTTATTATTGTATGGGTTAACTTAATCATAATGTGATGAGCTCAGCCTATCCGCTTATTTCCTGTGGAAGAACTCAAGAAAGACTTTTTTTCCTAATTCTTTATACCCTCACTTAAAGAAAATGAAAAAGTCTACCCACATATGAAGCCTCTACACATAATTCTGTCTGCTTGAGAATCAAGCCCAAGCTATTCAGATTCTTATGCTTTACTGACCCTGCTGTGCAGGAAAAATGATTTACAAAACCAGTCTAATTCTTTCTTGAGATAGGTCATATTAACTGCCTTATAATAAAAACCACAGGGACACTCCACAGCTTGTAGCTAAGAAAAATCAGTTTCACTAAAGCCAGACATAGCAACTGTACTGATGATAACAAATATAAATAAATGAGAAGACAAGAAGAAGGAAAAAAAGTGTACATGAGAAAGAAATGTCATTTGTGGCCAGGAGTATACTGATATTTGCAATAATTATGGGGCTTGTACGACACCACAGAGCCTTTCTCTAGTTGCCACAAGATCTGTAAAATAATTTGTTCAAAACAAAATCAATAATATATTATTGTTTCTGAAGCTTTTATGCTGCCAAATAATCCCTAGAGATGCTGGATAATTTCTCCATTCAAAGAGCCTTTCAACAAAAACCATGGCTTTGTTAAAGTATTCTGGCATTACGTAACTTGATTAAAATGTATTACTTAATTATTATAAATGAAATATATTTTTAAAATATTATTTTATTCTGAGTGGAGACAAAATAATACTGAAATATTGTATGGAGATAGATTCACAACAAATATGTCACAGGAACCTAATGAAGTTCAACAAGGGCAAGCGTAGGGTCCTGCATCTAGGGAAGAATAACCCCCTGCACCAGTACAGGTGAGGGGCTGACCTGCTGGAAAGCAGTTCCACGGAGAAGGACCTGGGAGTGCTGGTGGACAGTAAGTTATCCGTGGGACAGCAATGTGCCCTTGTGGCCAAGTAGGCCAATGGTGTCCTGGGGCACCTTAAGAAGACTGTGATCAGCAGGTCGAGGGAGGTTCTCCTTCCTCTCTACTCTGCCCTAGTGAGACCATATCTGGAGAACTGTGTCCAGTTCTGGGCTCCCCAGTTCAAGAGGGACAGGGAAATACTAGAGAGAGCCCAAAGGAGGCTACAAAGATTATTAAGGGACTGGAGCATCTCCCTTATGAGGAAAGACTGAGAGACCTGGGGCTGTTTAGTCTGGAGAAGAGAAAAATGAGAGGAGATCTGATCGATGCTTATAAATATCTAAAGGACAGTGGTCATGAGGATGGGGCCAGACTTTTCAGTGGAGTCCAGTGATAGGACACAAACTGGAACACAGATGGTTCCATCTGAACATAAGGAAGAAATTCTTTCCTGTGAGAGTGACAAAGCCCTGGGACAGGCTGCCCAGAGAGCGGATGGAGTCTCCTTCTCTGGAGATATTCAAAACCCACCTGGATGTGTTCCTGTGCAACCTGCTCTAAATGAACTTGTTTAAGAAGAGGGGTAGACTAGATGATCTCCAGTGGTCCTTTCCAACCCCAGCCATTCTGTGATTCTGTTTGGGTTTTTGCAGTTTGAAAAACTCTTAAAAACATTAATTTTATATAAAGGAGAAATTTAATTGCTTCAAAGATTAAAATAAGCCAAAAAGTGTGGTGTGAAACACATCATTTGAGCCAAAAATAATTTCATTTCAATTCCACATCACGATAAATTTAAACATATTTTGGTTTCATTCATTTCAGAGTAGAAAACAATTCAAAATCAAGTTAGTCTTCCAAAAATCATAAAATTCAATTTCTATCCAATTCTTATCTCAGTACGAGCTCTAGGCTGTGTCAACATTTCCCTTTTTATCAAGTTATCAAATCACAGCATCTTGCTTTTCCCTCAGGAAGTCTCACCTTTGCCAGCTCAGGTTTCTCTAACAGGACCAGTGTGTTCTACCTCCCTGCACAGGAACTGCTGTTTTGCCACACACCAAAACCAGGGATACCAGGCGTCACTCCTCGCCCCCTCCCCCCGAGAGCACTGTTGGCTTTAGTGAGTCAGAGGACAAGAGCACTGGGGCAACAACTTGTCATACTCAACGGGTTTTTTTCCCGTCTTTTCAGTTAATCCCCATACTTCTCACTCCTGCTATTTTATATCAATTTTATATCAACTGTTTGCATGTTGATTCTACTCTCACTGTGGCTCCACCAGTTTAATGACACTACTGAGATTTCTATCAAGATATATAACCAGATTCTTCCCCAAAAGGAGTACTGCAGAAGAAATCATCTTCATTAACCAGTAGTTCCAGCCAAGAATGCCCCGTTTCAGTTCTCTTTCATGACTACAGATGCTTACAATAGCCAAATGAACAGCAACAGTGGCAAGTGAAGATAAAGAGAGTGGAGTTGGTGTGAACATAAACAAGGAGAAAGAGAACATTATAAAGTCTGGATCCACAGTTTTGAGCATTCTATTTGGATACTGTTTAGCCTGCTCTGCAGACAAGACTCAGAAATGATATTTGAATCAATACTTTCTCTAGCTTGGGTCTGAGATTTGGGTTCAAACACTTCTATGATTTATAAATAAATATCATTAAGGGATATTTATCAAAGTGGTAACTGTATCTACAGTGCAAATCAGCAAGAACCTGTGGTCAGGGCAGATCCACGGGCATTTCTTTTACTCGCTGTGGCCACTGCAGCACACAAATTGCTGTATCTAGCTTTCAGTGCTACTCAGGTCACCACCAGAGTTTACCTTACTTGAGGCCTGGTACTAATGTTCAAGATTAATTTCTTGAACGACAAGTAGGAGACTGAAAATAGTCTCAGAACAGCTGATAACATTTAGTCGTGACTGCTTCAAAACCTGCAGCTAGTTCAGCAGATTTATCCCAATCCGATTGTGGGCCAGCACTGTGGTTTTCTCCCTTCATCATGCCCACAGGGACAGATAAGGGTACACGTTGCAATGCATCTGGTGTCCGCACATTCACCCTCCATGGCAGCATGATCAGACAGGACTGCAGCAAATCCTCTAAAGCACATGCCCACATCAAGCCAAACTTCTCCATCTTCTGGCCTGGTTGCAGGTGGCAGCAACACATCTTGTGTACCTTCAATCACCCCCCAAGTGCTCTCTTCTCCTCCCAGGACTGCAAACTGTTAAGCCCTGCTTCTCCTTGACCAGCAGAGCACAGGCCCTCCATCCAGTCCTTGGAGATGAGAAGTGAGTGAATTTTGGCAGATCATTCCCAATTCACTTTTAAATTTTGTTTCACCATTTTTCAGCACTTATTGATCTTATGATACTGTATCATCTATTATTAACTTGCTATCCGGGCAATGTCCAGCTAAAACCTGGTCTGATGTTTACGTGAGCAAACATTCCAGTTTCACATGAACAATGTTTTTTATACAGCCCAAAATAACCAATGGTCAATGACCCCCAGGACTGTTGAGGTTCCTACCAGATATTATCAAGCCTTTATCTCTGAACATAGGTGAGGCATCACGAAGACCAAAAAAGTAGGCGGTAACATTCAAAGGGTACAGAATAAAATATGCTGTCTTATTTATACATACATTGGCTATGTGTTTGTTTAGATTTTTCAGTTACCTTTCTCCTATACTCATCCTTGGTCAATCAAAACGATTTTAAAAAGCAAGGCCCCGACATCAAATTTTTAAACATGGGTTTAAAAATCAAGTTTTTTATAAAATAAGCTAATTATAAATTTTTCTGACTCCAAAACCTCCCCGTTGTATACACTTCACAATTAAACATTTTCTTCTGCATCTCAGAGTATACAGGTATTATTTTGATTTCAAAGGTAGATTTTAAAGACCTCCCTTTAGATATAGTCATAAATACTATATAGCCACAACGGTTGTAACTACCTCTTATGTTAACCTACTGCAATTCATAAACATGAGTTAAAGCTTAAATTTTAAGAACAGTATAACGCCACAAGGTCTGAAAGAGTCAAATCCCTTCCTGTGGCCTCGTTCGTAACATCAGTTCTTAACCCCACCTTTCTCCCCAGCCTCTCAAGCCCCTCAGCGAACAGGTCAGTCTTGCAACATATCCTTAAGGTCATCAACTTACAATTAGGGTGTTTTTTTCTAGAAAGAAATTTGCAGCCAAAGACACTGAGGACAAGGAATACTGACACCCTTTTTATCCCCTGTTCTTGAGACCTCCCAAGCAACAAGACTTCAAGAACTACATTGTCAACCTACTCACTTGACAGTTAGTGTTCTCCAACTAGCTTTTGGATGCTGTAGCTGCAGATGCTGCTTTGAAGACCATAATCAAGGCAAATCTGTGTAACATTGCACTTGTATCAGAGGGCACCTGGTTACATCCCTCATGAAAACGAGACATGAGAGAAGACATGACACATTTTCACATATTTCCATCACACTTGAGGGCATTTCTGTTAAATGTAGACCTATTCCAAAAACTGCAAAACTTTTCTTTACATCACGCTGTAAAATCAGGCCACCCTGGTGTGAAGCTATGAGGCACCACATACTCAAAAAAAAATAAAGAGATGCTAGCCCAGAATTCAGCTATAAGCAAAACTGGAGCCACACATGTCTTTGTTAGCTGTACTATTGCTTAGGAGCAGAAAGAACAGCAGCTGCAGAGCAGCACAGGCTCCAAGATAGATAAGGTCTTGCTACCTGCATAATTGGCTGAGCTGTGCGATTTCATAATCCCAGCCTGTGAGTTAAGTGCTACTGCAGAAGGCAGAAAAAGTCAGCTTCTGTAGCTGTTGTCCTCCCAAGAAACCAGAGCTGTCAGTAAATAGTTATGGCTATACTTTAGGAAAGGAGTAATTGGTTATTGCATATTATGGCCTTTATTTGTCAGGTTTCTTTCTCTTTTCCCCCTAGAATAAAGTTCTATTTATTAAGTACTTGATACTCTGTTTTTCAAGTGAAGAAAATAAGCCTCTTTTTGGTGTGTTCTCCCAGATATGTGAAGAGAGGTTTTGGATGGATGTTTATTACCAACTCCTTCAAGTATGAATGTGGATCACCTCTTACTGCTGCAACTCAAGCCCTGGTAAAAGTCATAAAGATAAACAAGCTTTTGACAAGCTAGTGAAAAGAAATGCCATGTTTGGATAAATATTCCTATTCCTACCAGCAATCTGTTTATAGAAATAGCTTCATTAAAACAACATATAAAACTTACAAGCAATAAATACAAAAACAAAACAACTATTAAAAAAAGATATCAAGTGGGATGAAAAATGGTAAAAGTACATTATATTGACTCAAGTAAAACCAATATTTAATTCACTGCTCTGACTGTGCCTGGAGTGCTTTAAGTTCATGCTGTACTCAAATAATAGACTCCAAGCTTTCCTTTTCAAAGCAACCAAAGACAATATTCTCTACAGTGAGAACAGAATCTTACTTTTACTTGTGCAGTCAGTTTTGCAGTAACTGTACATTTTCTACTGTGTACTCACAGTGTTTCGGTATCACACATAAAAATTACATAAGCCACTGTCAAGAAAATGATTGGTGTCACAATGAACAGCACAGAACAAAAGGGCAAAAAAAGAAATAACAATCTACAAACAATAGACAACTAAGGGAATTATGTTATAAATTACCTAATCTGATGCCTTTCTTCAATATGACTGCCCATTTGAAAAATTAAACGGCATTGTAAGTAATGAATGGGGGTGCGATTTGGAGCACAGTAATGATGTGAATATTATTTTTAACTGATGAAATGTATTTCAAATGTCTTTGATTATTTACGCAACATTTATTTCACCACTTTTTTTCAATCTTCCAGAAGAAATTCTGAATTATTATAATGAAGCATTATAAAAACATAAACAAAAGAAATTCCCTACTGCATCAGAACAGTGGTTCGGTCAGCCCAGTATTGATCTCTCACATTGGCAAAATCCATTGTTTCCCTGGTTAGGTGAAACAAACGACCTGCCCCCTTCCTGCAAACCATTCCCCTTGGGCTTTTTCCAGTACCCAGACCATTGTACTAGGGATTTTCACAGAATCACAGAATTATTGAGACTGGAATAGACCTCTGAGATCATCAAGTCCAGCCTATGACCTAACACCACAACACCTAGCTAGACCATGACACTAAGCAAGTGCCACGTGCAACTTTTCCTTAAACACCTCCAGGGATGGCGACTCCACCACTTCCCTGGGCAGTCCATTCCAGTGTTTAATCACCCTTTCCGTGAGGAAGTGCTTCCTAATATCCAACCTAAACTTCCCCTGGTGCAGCTCCAGGCCGTGCCCTCTCGTCCTGTCACGAGTTGCCTGGGAGAAGAGCCCGACCCCCATCTGACTACAACTTCCCTTCAGGTAGTTGCAGAGAGTGATAAGGTTCCCCTGAGTCTCCTCTTCTCCAGGCTAAACAACCCCAGCTCCCTCAGCCTCTTATCTGTTAAGTCCTTCTAATATCCACTTAAGGACCTGCTGCCCATGAATTTTTCGAAGCCATTTCTGACCTTGCTGATGCTGTCTGCCTCCGCATCTTTCTGCAGCAACAAATTGCAGAAGTTGACCACCCACTGTGTAGGGTAGTCCATTTAAAACTGATTCACACTAGTTTTGAGTGCCCTCAGTTCTAATATTGTAAGAAGCTCCATTGAGCTTATCTACTACCAGAAAAAAAATGTTGTGTCCTGAACTAACTATACAGGAAAGGCACTGCTCCAGCCCTATGCATTTTAAAATATGATTTCTTAGACATCAGATATGCTAAAAGTTGAATTTTCTTTGTATTAACGAAACAAAGTAAGGGTGAAGGATGATCACCCATTATATTTCCCAGCTTTTCTCATGAAAATAAATCAAAGAAAATCTTCAAAGACAAACATGTAAACCCAAATCATTTCTATAGCTAACACCTTTTTCTATGAGAAGCTGATCCAACCCTTCACACTAACCAGGATTTGGAAAACTTCTCATCCGAACCGGACCTTGTCATTTTGGACTCACAGTGAACTTTCGTATTTTCTTATTCAGAATTTCAATTTCGTATTCAAACTTCAGCCACTCCCTGACAAGTGATTACTGTCTTTTAAGAATGTCTTGCACTATCCTGAATAGAAGGTTTTTAACACAATGAGATATCTTCTCCTTTCTGCTTTGCAGAGGATATTGGCGTATCTGTGAATATTACTAAGTACCAAATTATTTTAATAAATACAAAAGAATTTTACCAGCAATTCTCTAAAGAAGTCTCTGAAGGCTACTACAGACAAAGAGCACACAAAACTGCTCAGACTGAGAATGCAAAGGTGGTGTTATGTCACTTCATGCCATGCCAAGATTACATCGGTATTAAGCCAGGCAGTCCCATTCTGTGTACCAGTCTGAAATGATCTAAAGGTGATTGATAGAAGTCTGCTCTAAATTTTCTCCAGCTGGAGGAGTAGCTGGTACTCACAGAGAAGCTACAAACCACCAGCTTGCAAGTGCACCTTGAGCTACATCCCTTTTCCAAATCTGAGCGACCTTCTTGTTTCCCCTTCAGTGGTTGTCTGCCAGGTAAGCATCTGTAAAAAGCATCTGTGAAACCAGGACTACAGATATAGTCATCATTCGACCACAAATATTTCAGCATATTTTCAGTTCAACTGTTTTTACAGTAAACAGAAAACCAAGATTGCATAAACTGGACCTTCTTAATGCCAGGCTCAGCAGCGCTGTTAGTAGCTAAGTATTTTTCCTAGTAAAATGCTATTGCACAAAGCCTGCTTAAAGGATCACAAACAAAGTCCCTTTGATGGGTAGTCCAGAGAGAGTATTATAAAGCCTACCTTCCTCAAAATATGCTTAATCACTGTATAATCATTTACTTGCTGTTTGCAAATGTTAATCCAGGGTCAAGGTAACGGTCCTCTGACACAATATTTAAATTGACATAAAACCATGCTGCCTGCCTTTACAACTTTGGTGGGCTACTCTGATAGAGAAGCAGACTACTGGCTTTGTCAGAGCATGGGCAGAAGTGCCCTAACACCGCAAACAAAATGCTGCTTCTAGCTTCAGCTTTTTTTCTAACACTACTGCAGTGCTCTAATGCCCAAAACAAAACAAGGCTTGTACCTGCAGACTGTAATGCCATTGAAAGAGATGCAGGAGTGGCCCTGGATCTGGTGAACAGACATCGCAGAGATGGCTATGTTTTTGGTTTATTCCGTGTTGCTGATGCACACAAACTACATATAGTAAGTATCAATTTAAAGGCCGATATACACAAGACTGTGATTTTTAAATAATGAGCCAGATCATTCAAAGCTTTTGTTTATTGCCTTTAACAGAGCAGTGTTGATGTAATTCAATGAATCAGCTCTGATTTACACTATCTTAGTATTCATTTGTGCATGATTTATTGTACGTACGCTTGATTTTGAACGATGCTGAATGTCCTCTATTCTCTTGGCTGACAGGACGTTGGCGTAAGAGGTGCTCTGAAGAGCTTTATACAACACCAGAAATTAATCTGTCCAGTCTGTTGTCCGATCTCAGATGTTATGTTCAAAATGTATATTCAGAGGATTTCTTTAGTCTATGTATGTCTAACATTAATCAGATCGATGTATCCTGCAAGATCAGTATTTTGTTATTATCTTAACTTTGGAGATAGGTGGATAACTGGAAGGAAGGGAAAAAGGCAGAGGAAGCCAAAGGAGATGAAAATGCCACTCTGCAAAACAGGGGAAGGGCTGGATAGAGAATCCATATCAGTCATTTATTTCTTTCTTATTTCTATTTTTGTTTCCTAGAGAGGACACATTAGCCTTTCTCAGGTGATTGTGTAAATGCCAAAGCAAATCAATAGGAGAGAAAGCAATTAGAATACAGTATTACTTTAACTAGTAGATAAAAGAGACCAAAACAAGCAGATTTACTAATGCACCTGGCTACCTTTTAGCTGCTTGGCTACCAAACTAGAATCCAGGCACACAAGCACTGTTTAAGAAATGTATTACACATCAGTGTGGCAACCAGATTCCTACAGGTCTTGAGGTATATTTTCAAAAAATGTGATTAATTATTTAGCTTTTCAAAGACGAAGGTGTAGCAAGTGATACTACAGGGTTTTACACAATAGCCAGCTAGCTAAAGAGCTCATCTAGGAAGCAAATGATCTCCTTCAGCGTGAAGAGATTTAAACCCTCAAGTCTTCCAGCCTTGAAGATTGTTGCTGCCATGCAAGTGTGTGCCACCCCTGGGAAGTGGAGCCACTGGGCAGTAACACATGCAAAACTCATTGGAGGAAAGAGAAAAGCCATGGTTGTATCTGAAAAGAAAAATCACAGTGTTTCTACATTTTTAACCAATTATTGACTAAACTATAGAATCATTAACTTGAAATAGGGACCAGAGCTGCGGATTCACACTTCCAGATGAACGCTATGACCACTAGACTATCATGCTTATGTTTTGCTTTGTACCCCTCATGACTTTTGCTGTCTTTGCAGTTCAGAACCACATCTTTAGCTACCACACAGAATCAACAAGCACCCTTCTTTCTATCTTACCACTAAAGAATTCTCCCTGCAAGGTCTCTGTACCTTCTCAGACTCAAAGCCACCAGGTGTGGTCTCCTGCATACTGATCATGTACGCTATTACGCAAGAAGTTCTGTTGGCTTCACTACAACAATGACATTAAAAAAATAATTAAAAAAAAAAAAGACAAGACATTATCTAGATTATCTCTCTGCAATAGTGCATTAAGTATCGCATTAACCCTCCTAGAAACAAGCAGAGCAATTCTTGGCAGCTGGATCTCTACTGGGTTTACATGGGAGATCCAGAAGCGTAAGATACTCAAGCATTCACACTAGAACAGTTCTGGGCTTGTGCAGTACAAAACTCTGGTGCCTAAGATACTTTTAGAACAACCAAGAGGGCACCATACAAGAAATCTTGTTTTCCAAGAGCTATTCAGTGATGAACAGAGGAATTTTTTTGCTCCATATTTGGATGTAGATATTTACTTCCATTCAAACTCTGCTTGGAGCTTTATTGAATCAAAAAGCATTCTACCGAAGAAAGTAAGTATTTGCCAGGGATAAATTGGCTTCTTTAGCATTTCAGTGATGAGAGTGAATGTATCCAGTCATTTCAGTTTTAGAGGCCTCCTAGTGAATTGCACATTTTGCAAAAGACTATCTTACCTGTCTTATTTTTCTATTCAGTGAAATTCCATAAATACAAAGCAGAAAAAATTAGTCTCTGTCTGTTCTCTGTCTGCATTTTACTAATATGTTGACTAGCAACTTGACATTATTGGGATTTATAAAATAAAATAGAAATACTAACTACCCCTAAGCAGAGAATAACCCTGTAGCTAGTGGGCAGGATGGGCATCCAGGACAACTATATTCTTTTGCTGATTCTGCTGTGCAGATCACCTAGTCCCAGTTTTAAAAACAGAGACAATGCTCAGACACACGCATACGGCAAAACTAGTGTTTAACACGACACTGGTGGACCCTCACTATTAAAAATACTACACTAGACTACAGTAATTCTTTCTCAAGGTCTCATCTATATAGAAACACTCTGAAAAATGAATCTGAATAGATTTCATAAAACCTAAGGACATTTACTCACAGTGAAGGGCTTTGCATCATTTTATCTAAATGACAAAATAAATTACGTCTGTGTTCATTCTGAAAGTCCATACAGGGGTTGTATGAAGTTTATATAATCTATTCCAAATGTGAATTGAGATTCATTTTCCTGCAGAAAAATACAAAAGGGAAATTCTGATTTGATGTAAGGCCAAAAAAAAATAAAAAATAATGGAGAAAGTAGTTAAGTACTGGAATGGCCCAGAGAGGTTGTGGAACATCTGTCTTAGTGATATATAGAACTCAGCTGAACCTAACTTTGAAGTTAGCTTTGCCTTGAGCAAGTGGCTGGACAAGATGACCTCCAAAGGTCCCTTCCAGCCTAAACCTTTTCTATACTTGTCAGCTCAGAAAAACCTTAATAGGGAACTGGGGAAGCTACATTAAAGATTAAACATACCTACTTCAAAAAAAAGTTTCTTTCAGACAAAACTTCTTGTATACAAACTTTTTTTTAACTCTGCACTTCTTTTCCAGGGAAATTCATCTGTTCTCTACTTAACATTGGATGTGCTGGAAACTGAATGCCCTGTATTATCTGAAAGACACTGGGAGTCTTGTGAATATGGTCACAGCTATTCCATGGCAAGTAACAGCACCCTGGCAGACTTACATATCAATAATGCATTAGCTTGATCTTCACCTGAACTGCCCAGAAATCTGTGACACAAAATCTCCAAGTGAAAACTAGAACCTATTGAATTCTAGAGTTGTTAAATATAAGCTAAAGGTTTGGAAAAGGCTTGACTCCTTAAATAAGAGCAGCTTTATTTAACTAGCTGTAATATAGGACCTACACTCCGCATTCCACTGCTGGCAGCAGTACTGATGTTTTAAGAGTAATTTGCTGACAATTAAAAGGCACAAGAAATTATTTTTCAAAGCATGTTCTTCGTATTGTACCCAGAAACATCAGTGTTGTATTTTGTCAGATTTCTGTCATAGCATTTGTGGTATGACAATGTGGTAGTGTCAGTAAGCATATGATATGTAGCAATTCTTGTCCTTTACTGTTGCTGTCCAAAGATGCAGTCTGGGATGAGAATTACTAGTCTAAGACTTTGTTTAAATAAGAGTGATGACATTGCCACACAGGAAAAAGCAGGAAGGAGAAGAGGGAAGAAGCGAGAGGGGAGAAGAAGCGAGAGGGGAGAAGAAGCGAGAGGGGAGAAGAAGCGAGAGGGGAGAAGAAGCGAGAGGGGAGAAG
>VWZK01011429.1:0-32889 GCA_013396935.1 Baryphthengus martii | reverse complement strand
AGAAAAGAAGAGAGAGGGAAGAAGAAGGGAGAGGGGAGAAGAAGCGAGAGGGGAGAAGAAGCGAGAGGGGAGAAGAAGCGAGAGGGGAGAAGAAGCGAGAGGGGAGAAGCAAAGCTAAGGAAGAGAAGCAAGAGGAGAAGAAGAGAAAGAAAGAAGCAGAGAAAGATGAGGGAGAGGGAGAGAATAGAGAAAAGAGGCGTTTACTTCTTTTCTTAAGATGGGGAAGAGGAAGAGAAGGAAAGCATCTCTGGTGTTCTGAGTTCCCTTGCTAGCTAGCATTATCTTACTGCAAATAAGCATCAGAATGACCGAAAAAGGCTGGTTTAGTTTTCCATTGTCTACTCAGTTGTGCAAACTAAGAATTAAAATAAAGGCTCTTGTAGAGGGAGATCCCATTTTATCTGAACACAAATTTTGAGTGGTACTAGATTAAACATTCCATTAATGATCACATCTGTTATTCTTAGAAGTACATTAAAAGGAGGTATAATTTCTACGATCACCTACATCCAATTAAATCCAGTGGAAATAACATCATAATCACATATTCTTTTTCCTCTCAGGACTTTGGGCAATGTAAGATTATCACATATACAAGCCAGCTGCTGAAGGAACCTCAACTACGTGGATTTAATTGCACATTAAGTCCAGGTAAAACAACCAGCGTTAAAAGCCAATGCATACCTCAAACCAGCCACCACACCAAATTACAAGCCAGTGCAATGCTAGCGTATGGAAACGGTAACAGATTTGTTCATCTGCTTGCAATTCATATTTTAGATAATTCAGATGGAATGTTAAGAATGAGTAATAGAATTAAGGTTATCCTGCTCTTCTAAAGCAGACTTTATTCATGTCATATGATATCACCATTCCAGTCCACCAAAACATGATAATGAATATCAGGAAAAAAAAAAGTGAACTTGGAAAGAGTGCTCGCTTGGGGTGGTAAGGTAGAGTTAAAAGATTTATAAGAATGTTCATTTTCAGAGGTTTGGGGTTTTTTTCATGTTACAGGACAAACCCACATTAGTGGAGTGAGGGATAGGTATTTCACTTCCAAGGAAACACTTGCATTTCAGTTGCTCCTCATGACTTCATACTAAAGGCACATGCACACTCCCAGGAGTATTAACATCCACCGTAATATTAGCAGTTTCTCTGTTTTCACAGTTCCTCCTGATTTATTAGAGTGCGAAAGTTGTCTTGTGAAAGTTGAAATCTTAGAAGTCACCGAGCAACATAAAAGTATCGCTGCAAAGGCCCTGAAGAAATTCAACAGTGAGGGTAACCACACAAACTACTTCAACGTGGACAAAGTTGAAAAGATTTTAAAGCTAGTAAGTGGCATTTTGTCCTAGAATTACTTATAAACAATAACATTTTGTGAGCAGCTCTAAAACCACGGGACCAGAACTATCACTTGTTATCTCTCAGAGTAAATCATCTGAAAAAACCTGAAAGTCCTACTTCTATAAAGACTTGTTACCAACCTTAGTTTAGGTATGTCGAAGGAAAAGGATTTTTATCTGCTAAAAACTATGGCAGTGTGATAGCATCCAAAATGTCTCTGGCCTTCTTTCTGTGCAGATTTTTATTCTGAATGTCCATTTACCTTTCATATCATAACATACAAGAGTTTACTACTGACCAGAGTTCTTCAAGATGTACAGTCGTAGGGATTATCAGAGTCATACATTTCTCAACTGAAATCAGATAATTTTTTACTCTTAGAATATGTAGCACACGGGTACAGTGCAAAGTGGAACACACTCAGCATCACTTTTGCTTTCTGCTGCAGAGCACAGCAGTGCTCTGATGGACAGGAGTTAACTTTGTGTCTGTGCTGTACCTACTGAAGAACTATGAGTTCTGGTAAATAACTCCTCCATCTTTGAGTGATGTTGACATGACGACTATCCTTTGGTGATTTGAAGCGTAACTCTCGTCACCACAATTTCTTGTTAGTAGATACTGGAGACCTTCACTTAAACAGCACAAGATCATTCTGCCAACACGTCAGTTCAGGACACCTCTGTAATGAGGTTCCACAGCCTCTACAATAATGAATGTTGATCTTGAAAACTGCCAGAATTAGAGCATGCTAAGCCCATCTCCCTGCAGTTTTTAATATTGTGCAGAAAATTCAGTGTTCTACACTGCAGTCCCATGCAGGACATATCCCAACTGCCATTTAGCCCACAGCTGTTTTCAGATTGCTTGCATTCATGGATTTCTCTCCTAAATGCTTGTCTTCATGTTTCTCTGACCTTTAGCTACAGTGACAATTTAGATTGTACTACTAGATTTCAACTGCCTGCATAACACTTAGAAACTACGAATTATGATAAAATAATACACCATAAAGTATGTGCCCCTGCTTTTAAATGCATGCACACGCTATGGACACCATCACTACAGAATTGAAACAAACTACCACGACGGCTGGAAATCAAAATGAAACACCTCTTTGTGAATTCTAAGAGGATCACAAAGGCCACCTTCCATGTTCTTATGAAGTAATGCCTTGTCTATTGATAACGCCACTGACAACAGAGAAAGTAACAATCTCACAGCAACTGGCAGAATTTCATGCCAAATTAGCACCAGCACTGTAGTACTACACATTCCCATCACTGGAAAGGGGTGGCTGCCATCCAGCAGATCTCTGTATTTTCACAGAAACAGCAGTTCAATGCAGGGAGAAGACTCTAAGGACACTACTCCTAAAAACACAGGCTGTAAAAGTAACAGGTTTTATAACACAGCCACACTAGACAAAGCAATAAAGTACCCATTCCTGGAGCAAGTGAGGCAAGTAAGGCATAAATTATCTAATCTATTTTCCTTACCGAATATGTGTATATGTATGAACATTTGAACAGCACAGGTGATGAAAGCATGAAGCAGAGAGAGTTTTCACAACGTTATGAATTATGGCCACTTTTGAAATTACTGGGTTGGGTTGGTTTGGTTTTTTTCAAATGCACCTAGTTACCACTTCTTGTTTGACCTCTTTGTTTTCAGACTTCTTCCCATGAAGGTCACGTTTTAGAATTCTCTATAAAAGAGACCAACTGTTCCAAATCCACACAAGAAGCAGATCAGGCACTGGAATGTGATTTTCTGCATGACTGGCACGCTGTAAGTAAAGTCTCAGAATGCGAACCGATACAATGGGTGGCACCAGGAACATCTTCCCACAATATTTCCAAGTGTTTCTCATGGGCATGCACCCAAACTCAAAATTTAAAATCTATTCCATCCAAGTCCAGACCCTAATTTTACAGCTGCTTCTTCTTATTCTATAAGGAGCCAACCTGAACTCTCAAATCCAAATGTAACTAGAGTCTGGCATATTACACACCTCGAGCTGAGCTCGTCAGTTTGGATCTGGCTTTCACATTCAAATTGAGGTCACTCCCTAGTAAATTATTCCTATTATTTTCATTAAAAGTTTTACAATAATATGAGTAATAGATCTTGGGAAAAAAAAAAAAACGTGGATTATGTCATCCCTGTGAGCCCAGGGTTACTTTTTTATCCTCTGCTGCAGGGGAATAGAGAGTGGAATAATTCAGGCTTGTCTATAGATTGTTAGGAAAGTACTCTCCTCATCCCACCTTCCCATTACGATAGTAGTCAACACCAAAGAAGCAACTGGGTAAGATCACAATATCAGAATAAATTGCTCCACAGAAATGACATTGAAGAAATGAAATAAAAATATGGAAAAAGTTAAACATGTAGAATTTTTGTTTTATCTACCTCTATTTTCTTCTCTGGCTCTATATACTCCAGAAGACTAGAAAAGGTTGTGGATGAAATGGTACCAGAGCTACAATCTCACTGGAATGAAGCACAAGCTGGATAGCCAGAGGTTTTCAATTCAGTTCTCAGGGCTGCCACCACTGGGGTGTGTGTGTGCAAAATGCTATTAATACTTGTAATCATTGATCATAATGGGCTACCATAGAGAGCACACACAGAAACCCCTCCACGAGCTCTGTGCCCTTTCACAATTCCACGCATGCAACTGGACAGCAGGTGAAAGTCGCAGGAAACAAGATGCTAAGGGACAAAATGCTAAAAGATGGTAACAAATAACTTTTCAACAGATAAATGTGGAAGAAAGCTTGACCTTGAGTGCTGTCTGAAACAGCTCAGCTCCACAGCATCTGGTTTTGAGGCCTTTGAGCAAAATTTCAGAATAGCTCAATCTGAACAGATGTTTGAAGGAGTAAAAATCAGTCACCCATAGGGTACTCATTTTGGAGACATCAGTAGCTGACCAATTTCTTACAGACATCAAAAGAGGAGTAGGATGGAGAGTAGAAGCTCTCTAGATGCACATGGCAAAGAACATTTCTTCACTGTCTGGAACACTCAAAACCGGCATATATTTTAATCATTATTAATCGCTGTCAAGTATCACTGGTCAGAAAGCTCAGGATCCAGCTAAGTTATGTAAACATACCTGGGCTGCAAAGGAACGAGCCTAACTGCTAAAATGTTGAATTATCAGTAGCTTCTATTAACTTCATCACAAGAACCCAGATGTGCACTGGTTTTGTTTTTTTTTTTTTCTTTTGCTTAGCACGTGGGATTCTGCAAGGCAAGAGTTACCAGTGATACAGATGAACCTGATGGAACAGATATCAGCTGTGAGATCTACCAGCCCTGGGTATGTGCTCACCTCCTGAAACAGTTCTGGCTACGTCCCCACAGAGGCTGCAGCAACCACACTTAGTGCAGACTGACAGAAGCTTGCAACCGTTGTTTCCATCCTTTTGTTACTGCCTGGGTGGGATGCAGCACGTCAGGACTGACAAGGTCAATCAGAGCAGGAATTAGAATTGAGCTGTCCCTAATACTCCCTCCAACAGCGTCTTCTCTTGATCCAATCATACTCCTTAGTTAAAATGAGTAGAGTTTGGCCAACTAGTTGAAAGGAGTTTTAGAAGGCAAGAGTAGGGGAGATGATCTTTTATCACATCTGGTATTCCAGTTTACATTACAAGAGGTACTCTAGTGTGGGGTTTATTTTGATTTGCTCTATCACCAGTTTTGCTCCGTTGGTTATACCATTTCAGTTTGTTAGGGTGTAGTATTTCCAGATGATTTTCAGTATTCTGGTATTTTATCTTCTACTCCTCCTCGTCCATCTTGAAAAAAAAACCTTTCTTCCTTACAGTTCTTCCCTACAGATCAGCAGAAATGTAAATGCAAACTTACTAACTCCTACTTCTTGCTGTTTCTTACCACTTTCTTCTGTTCCCTTAACACTCACTCAATACTTCCTGCCCTGGGATTTTGATTAACAGCAGCAGGACTATGGGCATGGATGCAGACATCCAGCTCCGGGACAGCGACACAGACATCCCCATCCTCATCATCACCGTGGTCACAGACATCGTCACAGACATCACCACGGACATGGATGTCCACCCTCTTCTCAATACAGACTGGAAGACCTTGAGAGTAACCACAGTTTCAACAAAGAACATCAAGACAGCCAAGAAGGACCTGTTCCTCCTCCTCCCTCCCACAGTGGACCACATCACCACCTTCACCACCCACACCACTGTCCTCCACCTCCTCCCCATTGTGCACCACATTACCACCCTCCTCTTCCTCCTCCCCACGATGGACCACATCCTCCTCCCCAAGAGGAACCACAACATCCCCCTTCTGCTCCTCCTCCACATGATGAACTACATCATCCTCCTCCTCATGGTCACCATCATGGACCACACTGTCCCCCCCCTCCTCATGGACCACATCACCACCATCCTCCTCCCCATCATGGACCACACTGTCCTCCTCATGGACCATATCACCACCATCCTCCCCACCACAGATCACACTGTCCTCCTCCCCCTCCTCATGGACCACATCATCACCCTCCTCCTCCTCTTCATGATGGACCACATCCTCCTCTCCAAGAAGAACCACAACATTCCCCTTCTGCTCCTCCCCACGATGAACCACATTATCCTCCTCCTTCTCAAGAGGAACCACATCATCCTCATCCTCCTCCTCCCCACGATGAATCACATGCTCCTCCTTTTTGCCACCATCATAGATCACACTGTCCTCCCCATCCTCATGGACCACATCACCACCATCCCCCTCCTCCTCCAGGACACTCTCCTTATCTCTATCATCACTATTACAGACATCACTGCAACAAGACAAGCGTATCAGGAAAGTACTTTCCCTTCCAAATAACAGGAGGTATCTATCGCATTCCAGTTCTACATCAGCAGGATTCTCTCACACCTCCCACTGCAAACTTTCCTGAGCTATTCCCAAGCAAACCCCACTCCTCCAGCACTGCTGAAGGTATTCCCTTCACTGACTCAAGTCTAAAGGAGAGTCCAGAAGCTCCAGGGTTTCCAGATCACCCTACACAATCAAAGTCATGCCCAGGAAATCCCAAACGTGTTCTTCCAAAAATTTTGCCTTTATTTCCACACAGTTCCATGACAGAAAATTCTACATGACCTCAGAGAAAGATATTCCTGGCTTGAAAGTTGCAGGGACAATGGCAGTTGTATAATGAATGAAAACAGCATGTGGAGGAGGGAAAAAAAGCATATAATTTCTAGGGAGGAGAAGCACTGAAAATGATTAAGACGTGTATCCCAATCTGTCTCTTGATCCCAGCTATCTCAGACTCCACTGCAACTGAAAGGCTCAAAATTCCGAGACTCTCAGGTAATGCAAGTGGCTACAAATCTCCCCAGGAAACAATGTTCCTTTAATTCTAAGAAAAAGGAAAATTGCCTAACAGTGATCTCTTTCATTTGCTCATCATTCATAATTACAATGTCCTTCTCTGAGGAAATGTGACGCCCTTCCACAAAGAATGATGCGTGGCACTGCACTCATGCTTTACAAAAATTCAAAGAAAATAAAGACATGTAAGCATTTTTTTTCTTGTCACAGTTGCCAAAGTTTTGTCTTTTTTGTTACTATGGATATTTAGCTGCACAGTAAACATCCACGAGGTATAAATGGACTAATGATGGTCAAGTTACCACCATTGCCTAGAAAAGGTCTGAGAATAGTTAATGACCTGCAGCGTAACACTGCAGGGTGGCCTGCCAGGGTACTTCCGTTGCTACAGTTGCTGGTGGTGATACACCAGAAAGACTGTGCTCAAGGGCAGTCCTTTTCAAATAGTTTCTAGTTGCTCCCAAGGAAGGAGAAAAGCAGATGCATGTAATATCTGTTTCATATAAATGTTTCCTTTATCACTGGATCTTCCTCACTGGAAACTGAGTTGGGAGGAGCAGGAAGAAATAATACTGGTGTCTCTTTATACTGTAGCCCCCGTTATGGTAAAGTCCATTTGGACAGACCTGGGACCCCAATAAGTTCAGAGGAATTCTCTCATAAGCAAGAACATGGGATTAATCTCAAAAAATGAGTAATTTGGTCCTCAAAGCAGCTTTTTAATGGCATAAAGTAAAATATAGCACGAGGATACATCGAAGAAAAAGAAACAAAATGTGGACAACATTTTGTGTAACTGAGAGGAGGTTTTCTAATTTTCACCAGTGAGTTATATACGAACAACCTTATTTCTGGCATAGTTCATCCACAAAGTCTCTAAAGTGCATTTTCTTTAACCAAAACTTGTAGCAAGATGCTCCTGGAACACTGGAGCTGAGGCAATCCCGAGGTGCTCACAGGCTGGGAGCAAAGCTATTTGGTGCTCAACATGGGAGACAAGCGCTCGATGTTCCCAGCCAGCTCTTAACTCTGGCTCTGCCAGACGCAGGCAGCGTTACTTAATCCCTTGCTTTTGGGTGTCACTTTCCCGATCTGTAATGGTAACAAAGCATTATAAAGAATGACTAATTCATGGTCCAAAGGCAGTCTCCACATGGCAGCAAAGATGGACACTTCCAACTGTAGCATGAAGGACAAGGTTCGAGTGTTACTGAAGAGTTATCTGACATTCAATGACATGCATCTGCCTAAACAATTCTTTCAAACATGTTCCGACCTCTCAGAACTATTGCAGTCTGAACACTAAACAATCGATTACATTGACAGGGCTGTTGCACAGAACCAAAATTTCACTGCCACTGTGACCTTCTTGAGCGTTTTATTTAAGCCTTTTAAAATTCACTCTTAGGAGCAGTTTAGACGCTAAGAAAAGAAGCCAGAAAGCTACAAACATTCCACTTCCTCTTCTTCTCTGGAGCCATCCTGCTAAGTCTAAACCTGTCCCCAGCTGCAGCCATTAGCCTGTTATCTTGATGGTAGGTGGATAACCTCAGTGTCATTCTGGTGACCACACAAAGTTTATTCAAACAAACTCAGAAGTTTATTTGCAGTATAAACAGGGCATGATGAGAACCAACCAACCCCAGCAACTCATTCTGTTTACTTAGCTATCGCTCCTGAAAAAAAAGAAGAGGCGACCAAAACCCTGTCAGACATTCCTTTTCCATTTGTTTTTTAAAGAGTCTTCTAATTCAGGGGGCCTTTTTAATTCAATTATGAAACCTTTCATTGTACTAGCACTCTGTTGTAGTTTTTTCTCTACCAGAGCCACCCCTCTTCCATTTGAGTTTTTGGACTGTGATGACTCTGATGTCTTTAAAGCTGTCGACACAGCACTGAAGAAATACAATGGAGATAAAGCAACTGGTAATCAGTTTGCTCTATACATGGTGATGGAAGCCAAGAGAACTGTAAGTAGACTTCGCAAAAAATGTAAATAGTTGGAATTGTTGATGCACTCGGAATCAGATTATCTCCATCTTGTTCATAAGAGAGCAAGCATGACAGTAAAGTGTCTACCAAAAGCATTTTAAAAAAAAATCAAAGAAATGACTTGTTCAGTAAGATGCTCGTTACCATGACAAGTAAGGATGTATATTCTTATCAGTGGGACTATATGTGCTGGTGAATTGCTTATTAATGCAAGGACTAAAGAACAGAAAATTTCTGTCACTGATACAATTTGTCTTATTGATCCACTCTGTTTTCTCCTTTCTCTATTGGGAATGCTACCCCATTCTATCATCATAAGTTTTTCAGATCAATGGAAAAACCACACTTGTTAAAAAACCTGAATATTATCTTGACTTGGGAAGAGCTGGTATCACACATAAAAAAGAATGACCTGATAAAATTTAGCAATGCTCTTAATAAATAGATTGCGAATATTATTTGATTGACTGAGTCACAGGTGTATCTAAAAGCACCAGGTAGTATTTCAGTCAAATAAGGTGAAGGAAAAAAAGAATGAAACATGATCCTTCGCCTGGAGTCCTTCTGTATAGACTTAATCTAACAAAAGAGTATTTACCTCTGAGAGGCATACAAAGACAATATTACCATAATAATGACGACCATTACTCTACTCGAAAACAACATCAGCATTTTTTTCTACTGGATTGGATTTTCAGCTATAAACCACAAGAAACCCCGTGCCAGAGAGAACATTTTGTCCACCAAAATCACAAGAACCTTTTACCCAGATAGAAATTGACCTCTGAAAGGGAACATGAATTGCTAAACACCCTACACTGATCACATCTCCTGGCACCTACCATCTGGATTTTCTGTTCTCAAACTGGCGAGATTTTAGCATGTAGTGACAAAGACTAAAATTTGGCAAACCCGTTATATAATTAATATTAAACAAATGAATAGTCCCATGGTCTTCACTGAACTACACACATCCTTAACAACAGCCAAACGCAAATATCTTTCCATCAGAGCTCTAACATGACCTTCCTTTTGCTGATATTCCCAAAGGACAAATACTAGTTTCAGAATTTTATCTTAAACAATGTTCTATTTTTAAGAATACATATTTATTGCAATTATTATTCATTGCTCTTTCTCTAGATATCCATCTTTCCTTTTCTTAAAAGATTTGAGGTGGATATCATTATTTTGAATCATTGATCTGACTATGATGTTAAGTAAAAAAAACAAAGAAAAGGAATATGGAATAGAAAGTTCCACATATTCTATATTCTTCTAAAAAGAGTATAGATTTTCCTCATTGCTAGTCTCACAATGTTGAATACATTAATTAAATAGCTGGTTATTACATATTCATGTACATTTATTATTGATAAAGTAATAAAACATAAAAGCTGACTGGTGAAAGACTGAACCTGCCCCAGTTAAAGGCACAGCTGTTCATAATAATAATGAAATAACGCAACAACAAGTAAGATACAGAAACAGTGTCTTTTCTCACTTATTTTGTTTACTCACTGAGCTGGATTTATTGCACATATTACAGATAGTATAATCTGATGCAGCTCAATAAATGTCAATTTATACCTGCTGAAGATTGAATCCATTATATTTTTAGAGACCCTTTTATCCTGTTTTACAACCTGCAACCATTATATCAGGTACCTCTACATCTCCTCGTAGTTGCAGCAATACACAACAGGAATTGAGAGAATACAGAGTATAATTCTACACCAGCATAAATCCAGTGTATTCCACCCACATCAGCTCAGCTTTACTTTCTTGATACCACTAAGGCAAGAATTATCATTTAATTCTCCCAGCAGTATCATTTGAGGATAAGCAGCGTTAAAATACAGCAACTGCCCGTGTTTGTGTTTGAAAAGGCAGAGCATTTTTAGTAGCTGTAAAAGATTAGTAACTTCTGGCTTCATATCTCCTCTAAAGGATAAACCACAAACCTTGCAGCGTGTTAATGTTACCTGTAGGCACAGGCTCACTACTCAGTTTGTGGCAAGGAGAAAACATCCCTTACTGATTTGCCAACATCAGAAACACTTCCACTGGCCAGGCTAAACTTTCTTTAATCCTTTGTCTGTATTTCACCTTGTGGGATTCCTGAGCCTACCCTGATGAGGAGCTCAGCCTTTAATGCCGACAAGAAAACTGCAGGCACTGCCCAGGGCTGTCTCCAGAGCATATGCCCTCCTTGCCCCTTTCCCTGAGCAGGCGGGGCAGCTTTAGTACCCTGTTACCAGAGGAGAGGCAGGCTGGGCACGGCCAGGCTGCCTGAGGGCTGCTGGCTGCTGCTTCTGGGCTGTCTCTCGAGTTGGCTAGAAGGAAAGTAGACAGATCTGGGAGGAGGCCAAGAGTGAAGGAGTCTGACAGGAGCGCAGTCCAAGCTGGTAATTTTGCTAACCACTTAAGGAGCAACTCAAATTCATCTACTTGGAGTACGTTTGAATAAGAGTATAAAACCTAACCACTTCTTTCTGGTTTTAAACCCCTTGGTACTACAAGTTAAAATGAAGGTAGTTGAGCATATTGTATCTATTGTATCAACATACTGCAATTGTAGGTAATGGCTCAGTAATATAATTAGCTAAGTTAATTATTGAACTACCAAGATTTGGGAGACCTTGCATAGAAACCAGCAGCTAATCTGAAACCATACTATAAAATACAAGGTAAACAATGGATAGTATTTACCTTGTGAAGCTCTTCTCTTTTCACTTGATTTATTACCATGCAAATGATGCCATGCATATTGTTTCTATCTAGGCAGGTCCTGACACACAATTCTATGTGAAATATCGAATACGAGAAACCATTTGTGCCACTGAGGAAAACAAACACTGGCAAGACTGTGATTATAAAGTATCTGCAGAGGCTGTAAGTATTTGCTCTCTTTAAAAGTTCTCTGTACAGAAACATCAGCATAAGGACCAAGACTGCACTCATCTGGGGGGAAATACAGGAGAGAATTTAACTTTTTTTTTTTTTTTTCTGTGATGCTTTTGAGAGCTTATAGGACTGAAGTACAGTTCACAAATTTTACAACTCTGAAGTTAACCAGTATAATCACAAGTTTACCATTATAATCCCGAGTATGTGCAGATGGGAACATTTAAGCACTTCAATATGAAGGTTCACTATCAACTGAGCATAAGATACATGCACTGTGAGAGTGTGAGGGCTGTAAAACTTCCTGTTAATTATGTATAATGGAAAATTGTGCGAGCAAATTGACTTCAGACCTGCATCAACAAAAACACTGACATGGAAGCCACTATGGCAGAACATTTACCAGAGGGCTTTCAGCAGGGTAAAGCACATCTGGCTCATGCAAAGAGGAGATTAGGTAAATACACAATCTATACAGATTTTATTTATGAGGGTGTGTTCATTTCCATTATTCTGACTAAATTTTTAGTTAATTAATATGCCTCAGCCATGATACAAAGCAATTTTTCAAAGGATCTGCTCAGTTCAATCCCAGCTCTCCTCATAATTAACAAAACAGTTCTTTTTCCAGTAATAAAACAGAAAATTAGATATTACGACAAGTGTACATACGAATCTGTTTCCCAAACTCAATTTGCAGCTGTCAACTCTGTATATTAGCTAGAGGAATATATAGTACTCTAATTTTCTTCAGTAATTTTAAGACAAATGTTGTCCTATGTTTTTGCAGAAAACAGGACAGTGCACAGCTCAAGTTCACATAAATAATGATGAAAAAACAAGTAATGTTTCACAAGATTGCACAATTTTTCCAGGTATGTAACCATGTGGGGCAGTATTCAACAAGTACATAGACAAATAAGAATGGGAAAAAAATAATACTGAGACTATTGGGTAATTTTAAAGGTAGGAGCTCCTTGTATTTCTGTTCAGACATTTATAAATAATCTTCAGTAAGTGATTACATGTTAGAGAGAGAATTTCACTTCACTGTTACAAGCATATAGGCTGAATCAGTGAGGCACTGGCAGTTTCTATCTAGGGTAATGAAAACCAGTATGTGTAGCAAGTTTCTTCAAACACTGGAATAGTACCACGTTAAAACTAATTTGCTTAAGACCAAGAGTGTATCAATAACTTGGACACTAGATCCAACTTGTCGTGCTTTAATTTTCTGTCCTTGTTTATTCAAGTATAAAATCGTGCCAGAAATTCTTAGGAAAAAAAAATTTATATGACAAAATAGTACCTTATTTTTCTCCAAACTAAAAATGACTGAATAATTTGTTAAAGCTTATCAAAACAAATATTTAACCCAACTAAGAAAAATAACAACAAAAAAAAATCATTTACAAAATAAAAATCTAGCAGCGACGTACTTATGTGAGACTGTGATATCTTATACATCTAAAGAATAAGCAGTACTACATTTTTTGCCTGTAAGACATTCATGGACGACTATTACATTCATACAGAAATTTGCCTGATTAGAAAGGGATCGCATCGGTTGAAAGCCGTGCAACAGAGACCTCTCCGTGCCTCTGCCTAGTGTGCATTGCAGATACAGTCAAGCTAGTTTTAAAATATCCATCTAACTGGTAGCAGGGAGCTAAGCGCATAGTAACTACAGAAATATTGACCATGATTTCTGAAATGTCTGGCAGTTTATCTTTCGGTTTTGTTTCTAGTTATCTTGTTGAAATGGCTTTGCCTAAAACCAGTGAGCTTCTAGGAACTGCAGTACTCACAAACTCCGAATAAACGGAGCTTGCTGTAGATGCATTTGTAGGGCACTGGTGACATCTAGCTGCCAGGAAAAGGTATTTCAAGCCCACAGACAATGCATGGGAAATTTGCATTTGAATCTTTGCTTGGAAAGCTAAAAAAAAAAAAATAGTCCATAAATTAAAGGAATCATGTACTCAGCCTAAGAAGCTCATCTCTTCTTACCAAGATATAACAGCTCTGAAAAAAGAACACATCACATTTGTTCAGCACTTATGAAGATGCCGTGAGATCACAGCGAGTTTAGAGCTGGATGTACTGTTGTTTTACTATCTCCATTGTGATTACTCCCTGAAAACATGGTCACATTTTTCTGTAACGTATATATTTGTCACTACTGAGTCAAAATCAGTGACAGCAGAAGTACAAATGGTGAGACTGTTCAAGTACCCCTTGGAAAGCTAAGACTAAACAGTATTGCTTACACTGAGATATTCCAAGTGTACTGAGGAGCCAAATCAAATCCAGAGGATTCAAACAGAAAGAGTGAAACAGTAGACCCTATGTGGTGAGGGATTTCCCCATCACATCAGGTACCTACTGCTCAGCCTTCTTGGTGGAACAGTTTGATCACACTGACCCTGGACTGGTTTCCCAGCTGGTGCAAGCTGGCATAGCTCCATTAAAGCCAGTTTACGCCAGCTGAGGATCAGGCACACAATTTTTTCATCAGTTCTACAGAGACCACATATTGTCCCACTTTCATTCTCAAGTTCACTGAATCATGAAATTAATTTATGTACTGAACTATAAAATTAATTTATGAAAATCCAATCCATGATTACTGGAAAGAGAGTTAATAGGATTAGGTGGAGGAAACAGAAGTTCGAGCATCCCCACCAAGCTTGTCTATCCACAGCCAATCCAGTTGGTTAAGCCTGAAGGTTACCAAGTGGTAACTGGCAGCCACAGTGACCGAAGCAGGGGGAGTTCAAAGAACCCAGCAGTAGAACAGTTCAGCTCCAGTCCCTGAGGATCTCTGAGTCAGAGCAGCTCCCACGGGTGTGCCAAACCCTCCTGCCAAAGTCTCCATCCTGAAATATGGTGAGGACAGTAAACAGCTGCACACAGTGGGGGAGCTTTGAAAACTCTGAAGAACATCTGCTTAGTTGTAGTATTTAGTGGTTCTTCCCTGGCTGAATAAGGGATGACCCTTCCTTAGTGGAGTCAAAACTACCTGCAAGGTTTTTCAGAGATTCAGTGACTTCTGAACTCAATCCTCTAAATGCAGTTTGCTGCTGAAATTATGCCTGGATCCAACTGCCATGGATGGCCCCCACCAGCACAAACCAAGGCATGTTTCTAAATACAATGAAAGCCTTTGCAGGCCCCAAAACTGAGATATGGGGTTTGCTGATCAACTCAATTAAAATCAAGAAAGGTTCTTGCTCATTGAACCTTTTCTCTCATACCCAGATTGGAAAAATTGAAACCTGAGGCTGTTTTATATGAAGCCCTATATTTTTTGGTTTGTTTCTTTTCCAGCTGCGCCAAGGGTAAGACTTAATGAGGCGCCCTGTCTTGGATGCTTCCACCCCATATCAAGTGACAGTGCAGAAGTGTCAGAAATTGTGAAACAAGCCATTAAAAAGTTTAACAGGCACAGTGATGAACCTGCCCTTTTTAAGCTTGTGGAAATAAAAGAAGCTAAAAGACAGGTTTGTGTATTATTTTTCTTTAAATTTTACTAAAAAACCCAAACCCCATACCAGGTACCTTGGTTGTTTTATGTATGTTTCTGATTTTAAGGTGGCTTATATTTCATAATATAGCATATGAAATGTATATAGAGTGTAGACCCTGTAAATAAGTCTCTTCATTTATAAGGAATCATAAGCAGTTACCTGTTGGATTTTAGAACTGTCAACTTCACAGACTGATAGTAAACATACTTGTTCTTTATCTGCAGTTGCATCTAACCAGTGCTCAGCATTGGTTTATTTGCTTTCAGAGTTGACACAGGCATCTCACGTCATCTCAGATGCCCTCGCTTATCCCATTTGGCCTCTCCCTGAAGCTCCAGCAGGAGCAGATCTCTCCTAGGTTCCGTGCCAAAACTGCCAGCCTGCACAGATGTCTCATATACTCTATAGCTTCTCAAATAGCAGCAGGCATCTACGGTTTTCCAATGCAATAGGACCCATATGTCAGCAGCTGCTACACGCTATAGGATGAGTAAACACTATATAGGAAATTTGGGTAAGAAAAACAGAAAGCCAATATGTCACTTCCTGAAAGATTTGTGCACACAAGAGTATCTGCTTTGCAAGAAATGACTGCTCAGGTCACAGAAATTGTGTCATCTGGTATTCTGTGGAACAATTACTTCCCTCTAAAAGGCTCTCTTACGGATTGCTGTGGCGTTGCTAGAAAGTGAAGTTTTTTAGTTGGTTTTTAACTAGTCTATAACCTGACACCAAATACAAGCCCCTTCCTTTGAATGTGTATGTATTTACTCAGTCAAAAAGCGTATTCTGGTCTCACGTCAATTTGACCATGATTTAAATCAGACTGGTTTTTTTTATTATTTACTGATGGCAATGATCCTCTTAGCTGACAGACAAGCTTACACAATATTTAAGCCACATGACAAAATGTCACAGACAGGCTGCAATCCAGCAGCTGGGAAGAGAGCCATCATGTCACTTCTGGTCAACAAAGGCCATCAGAGCCCTCCACTTTAAATGATCTGGAATGGAAAGTTCCTATATTTGATTCTTATTTCCCTTTTTTAGTCCAATGCCACCTGATGCAATACTGTGACACGGACAGATTTCATGAATGAGAAGTAGTAGCTACAAAGAGGAAAAGTGAACTCCTCCTGGAGAGAAAATAAAAATCAGGGTTACAAATCCAGGCAAAACAGCGGATAGGGAAAGGTAAAGCCCAAGGCAGACAATTATAGGCAGATGATAAATGCAGGACACTCAATAGCAAATGATGCCTGCAGTATAAAGTTACATTATTCAGATGGTGGTTACTATGTCCCACGCTTAGGAACATGGGACTTGCCAAGCTGTATTAGTGTAGTCATCTATCTAGACCAGCTTCCTGTCACTGGGAATAATAAGTAACAGATACTTTGAAGGAAAGTGCAAGACACCAAGCATTATGAGGCTGCAGGCTTGCCAGGAGTAGCGGAATCCAAATACAAAGTACACTTCTAATATACGCATGACTTAGTTTACTTTTTGTGTCGCAAGCACAAGATTTGTTTTGCCGTCCATGAATATTTCGTGGTTCAATGATTTGATGGATGGAAGGCACTAGAATAGTTTTGCTTTCTTTGCTAATCACATTTAATAGCTTGATTTCCAAGTTTGCATTGGTTTACATAATGTATCTCCTAAATAACTGTTCCAGGTGGTAGCTGGATGGAATTACATAATTAAATATGAAATCGAGGAGACTAATTGCTCCAAAGATCAATTTCAAGATTTAACTCCAGAGTGTAAAATCACTTCCAGAGGTGTAAGTAATCTTCAAAATATGTTTATCAAGAAAATATCATAGTAATCCATAATCACTGAGATCTGACTCAAGAAAACATTTAGTCTTGCTTCACTTTGTGAATGAAGTTTAAATCCAGGCTTATAGATAACTAACTATTTAAGCAACTAGAACATCCATGTCTCATAGGCTGGACTTGATGATCTCAGAGATCTATTCCAGCCTCAGTAATTCTGTGTTTCTGTGACTCTCCTGTATCAGTGACTAAGATGATCACTAAGATGATCACCAAAATTTTTACAATTTCTCTATAGAATCTAAACAGTCTCACTCAAATAATAAATCCCTTGAAAAGTTCCTATTCAAGATATAACCCAAAAAGCAATAATTAAAATTAGCACTATTTTCCCAGTTTGAGACATATTTTCTAAGAAAAGTAAGTAGCTGAATTATTACTTAACCTCTATCATGGTCCAAATAAGAGAGTTTCAAGAGGAATTTATGGACAAACATATATACTCTAGCTAAACGGTGCTGAAAAAACAGGTACTTCCTCAGCTTCTCTGACCTCGAACAGAATTAATTGTATCAAAAATAGAGGGTTGCTCTCTCAACCAAGCTCCCTGAAGCAGCTCATCATGGGGTCAGACAAATGCTCCTGCAAATACAAGATCAAAGACTGGAACACAGAGTTACAATGAACACTGGTGGTAAATGGGAAGGGAGGAACCACAGGAGACCTGACTCGCATCTGCTTCAGCTGCTGTGGAAGTGCACTGTTGAGTGCAACATTCAAGAGCCTTGCCTGTTTGAAAACAACTCTTTGGATGTCTCAAGAATGTTCCAGAAGCATTGATTAAAAAAGGAAAAAAATACAACACTGTTGTAAATAATAGGAGAGTGAGAATTAGACCAGCAGAAGCAAATCTCTCTATTACCCACAGCTGCCCTTAAACCTCAAGCCTTAAATCCATTCACCTACTGCTTTGATCATGCCGGGTTTGTGGGATTGGATCTTTATCCCATCCCCTGAACAGCCTTGCTAACAGATCAACAACACATATTATCAGAATATGATATTCCAAGAATATTCCATACCTTGGAATGACCAAATTTTATGGAAGTTGTTTCATACCTTTATTCAGCTCTGTACCATTCATCTTGAATTACACCCTGTATTGAACCCGCATGTGAACCACAGAGCTATAGCAGAGCATAATGTCATGCTCTCTAACCTGGATAATAAGCCTTGATATGATTTTTATAACTATTTTTTTCTAAACCACTGCTAAGCAGATTTTTTTTTTATGGATGGCATTTTCAAGTATCTATTATAGCCCTAAGACCTTGATCTTGAATTGTAACAGACTTCTTTTGTATTCTACAGTTGATTAGTTTCATTTAGAGTCTCTGATAACGGACTTCACTGAAACCTTTTTGAAAATCTGTGTATATTTTATCAACAGGTCTCTTAGCCCGCTTTTGTTGATGCTTTTTAAGAACTGTGATACATCTGCAAAATACGACACTTCTGTTAACAACAAAATCCCCCGTCTCTCCTTGATGTATTCATGCCCCCTAGTTCTTTCCTTATTACCATTTCTAATCACTTGAATGGTACAGACATCAGTTTTATGGGTCTATAACCTTTTAAAAACAGAGCAGCATCAACGCCTGCTTTCTTCCAGCCCTAAGATATCAAGGCAACTTTAAGCAAGTCATCTACCACAGTTCCTTTAGAACACCTGAGTAAATATAAGTAACTGGGAAATGTTTGATTTTTTTAATTGCATGATCTATTTATTTGTTCTTGGCAGTTTGAGGCAGAAATTCCAGTGAGTTCTCTATAAAACACATTTCCAGCTTGTAAACCTCCCCATTTGCTCCTGTAATGAACACATACAAATAGATCATTTAGGTTTTCTTTTATGGTTTTGTTTTCTTTGAGTGATCCTTTTGAACCCTGATCATTTATTGGCTCTGCAGAATGCCTGTCAGGCTTCTTGCTCCCAGTATATTGAAAGAAGGAAGGAGGAATTAGCAGTATGCTTGACTTACTCTGTTAGGAGGAAGGCATTGGAATGTGAGATTGTTCATTATTTCTAAATAATAAGGAGCTGGTTTGTGTTTTTTACTGCAGCGCGTAGGTAGATGTGATTCCAAAGCATATGAAAATCCTCACGGGCAGATCATAGATGTTGCAAACCAATGCAAGCTTCCAGGTATGTCGTAGGCACTACTAATTTTTAAAGCTCTCCAATTTTCAATGTTTGTTTTTACAACTTTAAAGAAAGACGAAATAAAAATGCAAGAGATGAAAACAGATAAAAAACAAGAGAAAGGAATTCTTCTGGGACCAAAAAAGCACTGCCTCTTAATGAAATATACCACAGATCTTTTTCACGTCCTACAAACATTTCATATTGCAGCTCCAAGTTAGATTTTATCATTTGTATATTGCCTTACTTCCATGACATGGAGCTGCCTGCTGACTCTCATTTAGAGATTAACAGATATAAACTCAAAGAGTGCAATTCTCCTACAAAAATTAATTTATTTTCCAACATAATGATAAGAGAGTTAATATCCTATTGTTTAAATAAGTAACTTCTTCTAACCTTCCAAAGAGCTCTAATGTGTTCTTTTGAAAGGCAGAGGAACTGAGGACTTCTACCAATTTTGGACAAAATTGGTAATTCACCTATTGATACTATCAGTATCTATTTCATATTGCATGGCTATAGGTACATTTGATATGTTAGAGGCCTTTTTTCCCCCCGATAAATAAATTACTTAGAATCTATAATTCATTAAAAACTCTCAAATTGTTTTCTTACTGTTACCTTTTCCCCAGCCATCTATTTGGACACAGACTGTCACAGCTCCAGAGCTTTAGAACAGGGAGCACAGTACTACTCCATGTAGTAAGTGCTGCATTCTCACTCATTCGGACTTGTTTTTCTTCAAGAAATGTAATAATATTCTTCACCACACTCATTCATTGCCAATAGCATGCACCTCTTGTTTCACCTGATTCAGGTCCTTCCAGATGTGTAGATGTTCTATTTGCCACCTACAAGCAGTAGGTACACAAAATTCTTGTTTCTATGAGACAACTGTTAAATGTCCAATGTGACACAAAGTGCTAATGCAGTGCTCTTCTACATAACCAAGATATGATAATGTTGAACATCGAAAACTCTAAGATATTTTGGTTTCATTCGATATACCCAACTAGTAAGCTTTCCAGAAGGCAGAGGTTTATAACTGGTTTTCCCAGCCTTAATCTGTGTTGAATCTTTTTTTCCTTACATCTGAAATCTGTTGGTTTCTTTCAGTGGAAGACCCGGTAATTCCTACCATTCACACTGGTTGTCCAAAGACAGTCCCAAAAGACAGTCCAGAACTGAAGGAACTACTGAAGGTTTCCATGGAGAAGTATAACTCGGAAAGCAATGATGATTTCTACTATAAAGGTGGAGAAATAGAATCAGCAACAGTTCAGGTCAGGATATACCACAGAGATGAGGAAAAGACATGGCCGTGTAACTGGTCTGAACTGAATCTTAGCTCAAGTTTGTATTTAGATTTGAAATAATGTTTTTTTCTAAATGTTGATAAATGTGGTAACTGAAATATCCATGCAATTTTTCTTGCAAAAATTTACCCATCTTGAATTGCATTTAAAAATCTCCTACCTCTTGATTTTTTAAGTTTTTTTTAAAACAATGTGATTTTAAAAGGATACTGGAAAGGTTGACTTACAGTATCTGATTTCTGTATATCTACCTCAATTTTTACCAGCCTTTGTAACACACCTTAAACTTTTTAAGTAGAAAAGTAGAAACAATCCACATGACCCACCACATCCATATTCTCTCTGTTACTTTAAGCACTGTCCACCCGGCAGTGGCTGTAATCTCCAAGAAATGGGGCTTCCCAATTTCCCTTAGAAATCCGTTAATTTATATACTGATTCTAGATGCAATCCTGTGTAACGTGCTCTAGGCCAACCTGCTTTGGCGGGGCGGTTGTACTAGAAGGTGTCTAGAGGTCCCTTCCAACTCCAACGATCCTGTGATTCACAAGCGAACATCTGTGCATAGCTTAAGATAAACAGATAAAAACAACCAAAAAAAGAAAACCAAGGAATCAAGAGGATAATATTGGTCAGAATTTGCATTGATTACTGTCCCAACATATCAAAACAGAGGTTTAGAACAGAACTGAAAATCGGACAGTGGAGCAGTTCAGAAAACACTTTGTCAACAACTTCTCCTGAGTATGAGGGGTACCACTAGAGAAGGCACACAAAGCACACCAGAGTTTTTCTGAATAGCTCACTTTATCTTACTAATAATACCTGGGCTTTTTTCTTTTAAACATTTTTCTTCTTTCAAAGCTTTTTTCTTCTTTCTCACTTTTCATATCATGATTGATATCAGCATGGATACATTTTTAAAATAGACTTAAAAGAGACAGAATGTCAGGTTTTTCCTGTAGTCTGTGAAGGAAGATATATTACCTCGGGCTCTGTAAAAAATACTAAGAAAACTCATACCAGGCACATTCTTGAACCCATGCAGTTTCTCTCCTTAATGCACTTGGAAAATATGTTCATTGTCAACTGAGCCTGTTCATCACACACTTCATTTTACACACATTCCACTTTTCTTACATCATATTTGGCTCTCTACAGCAGTGTCTCTAATTATTTCATTTGTTATTAATGAAATTACTACAGGCATCCAATAAAACAAAGCCAAAACTCTGGGCCCAATATTATTCTGACCTTTCTGTTTCCTTCAATTTCAATGCTGGAATTTTTGAGAATGGGAACTGGAGTAAGTAAGTAAATTGATTAGAAGCAGAAAGGTTTGCTGTCAAATATTTTAATACTCTTAATATGTATTGTCCCACTAGTCAGGACTTGTAGAATATAAGTAGTATAAGCTTGTAAAAAAACCAAACACATCTTTCCTGTGAATCCTCATCAATAAAATGTCTTTGTCACAGAAAGCCCTCTTCTTAATTTTTCAGGTGGTTGCAGGACAAAACTACCATTTAAAATTTTCAATCCGGAAGACAAACTGCTCAAAGACAGAGTTCGAAACACTTAATGAATACTGTGAAGCCACACCAGACAGTGTGAGTAACGATGATGTTGCCAACTGCAACGTTCCCAAGGGGCACATTCATTTACACCTGCAATTGTAAACACTTCAGTAAAATCACATCCTGAATTCTGTTACCTCTTGAGATAAATCTCTGTCTCAACAAGAAGGGCACCTTTCACTGTTTGTAACCCAAGCCAGCGACAACAGCAGTAAAACACAAAGCTTAATTTGAATAGCTCCAACTGCAGGATCAGTGAAAGGAACTGCAAAGTGGAAGGAATTTTCTTCTGATAATAATGAACCAAAGAAAGGAGAAGAGGAGGCTGTAGCCTCCTGACTTTGTGCACTTGCAGCTAAGGAAAACGTGAGATTGGAGAGTTACTGGTGTGCAAAGGGATGATGTTTCTGGAGTGCATGCTGCTGATATTGGGAAAATACATTCCAGACACTGGAAATAATGCTAATGCAAGCAGAAATCATTGGAAAGGGAGTTGGTTGAGAAAGAGGAGTTTTATTTCCCATCTCTTTTCCCACCATATAAACAGTGCTTATTTGTGAGATTTAAAAATCTGTTAGTGCGGCAGGCATTAAACAGCTAAAAAATGCCTTCCTCTATCTCAATTCTCCAATTTTTAGTAGGAGGAATGCCATCAACAAACAGTATTACCTAAGAATATCATGAAGATTAAACAGTTAGTGCTCCAAAAGTGCTGAGGATGAAAAACCTACTTTTTCAAGATCCAATCTCCAATTCAAAACTGAATTGAAGTGTTCACACAGGCACACTGTAACCTCAAAAAGCTAAGCAGTGATAACGTCCATCAGAAGTCTCCATCACTAAGGCAGATTTCATGGCTATTTGGGGAAAGCATATTTGTATTTTAAAGTATTATTTTTAAAATATTTTTTTTTCATAAACAACTCTCTTCCTTTGTATTTGTTGTTTTGTTGCCTTAATACATTGATTTTTGTTTTGTCAACAGGTACCACTGCCATGTAAAGCACAAATTCACGTGATCTCATGGGAGAATAAAACCTTTCCCCAGGTTAACTGCTCTCAAGAACGGGCACTGGTATGATTCCTTTTCATTACCCATCATCATAAGGAGGGCACAGAACAAAGGCAGTCATTAAATTCTTTATCCATTCCAAATTATCCCACATTTTGTACCAAAAATAAGAAAATATATAGTTCTTTTAACAACCTCAGTAATGCTACACTCCTCCCTTGCACCCTCTAACCTCAACAACTTGTCCCATGGAAGTCAGTTTCCCCACAAGATGAGCCAATGGACAACCCTGTGATTACAGAAATACAAAGACAACAGGACAGAGAGAACATTCTGCCTGCTGCCCGCTCCTTTTTGTTATCAGTTAAGCTCTGAAGTATTAAGCCTCACCAGCTCCTTTGAATTGCTATTCATACTAGGTTTAAAACTGAGACAAAAATGTACTTGGCAACACAATCATCATACCTCACAGATTTCAAAAGCATCTGTGAATCTTTTTATATTATTAGAGTAATGGATCTCCTGCCATGAGCTGTCAATCTCTGCAGGAAGACCTTTTCATTTCCTTTCTGCCCACCTCCACAATTAACGAGCCCTGAAGACGGGTGTTTGAAAATTTCAGAATGGAATATAAATCTTTTTTATTATCAGAACGTTTTTAGTTCTGATGATTGCAGGGATTGTTTTTAGTTCTGATTTTTAACAAACGCAGGGATTCTCGTGCTCCCCAATGAAGAAGAGAGGATATACCGAATAGTATGAGATTGATTAACTTGCATTCACAATCAATAACTTTGCTGTGCTCAGCACCTTCATAACTACCTATTCATTAATTATATATATTATAATAGATGTCTCTTCTCTTTGTTTTCACTACAATATTGCACATACATCAACTTTCAAATTTAGCTCCATCCCAACCAACTGTGACTGGCAGCTACGTACATAGTGATCAGACACTTCAGGCGACAGGAACGAAATCCCTGTACACCGTGCATTCAGTCTTTGTCTTCCAGTTGAACAGTGACAGGAAAATGGAGATTACTCAATAACAACTTTATGTTTCATATTATCATCTTTAATCTCTGATGTTAATTCCAGGCAGTCTTAGCAAACGAATCTGTCAAATCTAGAAACAAAAAAAAATGAATAGTTGCATTTCAGATAAGAAAATGACCCAGATCTTTTGTATATTCTGATATTGAAACTACTCAGAGATGTGTTAGCCTTTAGCACAGGCTGGTTGTATACATCGCAGTGTTAGACTCTAACAAATGCAGCGACATTTAGCCCTAGAAATCAACTATATTCATAAACTAAAACCAGTACACATTTCCCTCTCTATAGTATCATCTCCATGCTAAACTGGTAGAATTTCAGTGATACATAAATTGTATTTTAACATATAACTGCTAAAATACTCTGGATGTATTTAGGAGGATGTTTATGTTCCCATGCTTATCAGAGATAGAAAAGGTAATTATCTAGCTTACTTTTAAAATCTGATAACATATTTAGCTAAATGACTCCTGCACTTCAATGAGCCAACCTCTGAATTTCCCAAATCTGAAGCTATTGTTCTTATTCATGTAACAAATATGGTTATTGTCTCAATCTTTTTTAGTCTACATTTCTAAGACGGCCTCCTGGATTCACACCTTTCCGAAGCTTTGGTGCGATAAAACAACCAAATGCAATGTCATGCTCTGATAAAAATGAAGAAGAAAGGCAAAGTCCTGGCAAAGAAACAAGAAATGACGGTGGACAGGAACCAGAAGGTGAACCCATGCATAAGCACGGGCATAAGCACGGGCATAAGCACGGGCATGGATATAAAAAGGATCATGAGTCTGTCAAAAGGCACAGCCATGAAACTGGTTGTGGGCACAGAACTGGCCATGGGTGTGGGCATAAGAAACACAGCAGAAATGGTAAACGTAAGCATCCAAACCCTAAATCTGAGGAGGAGTCCAATGAAAAGGTTTTTAATCAAAATGAAACCCTCCCATCATCCAGTGCTGAAACAGTATCAGAGCTAGTTAATCCAGGCCTTGCAAGTAAGGGAACCAGTACACCTGTAGAACCACTAATTCTTCCTGATACTTCTTTATTTAATGGGTTGCCAGATCGCCCAGAATCTCCTCTCCCTAGATGTCCTGGAAAACCATGGAAACAAATTACGGAACTTCCAGCTTTTGCCAGCTTTACCAGAGAATTCACAAATGAGGATCTCTTGCCTTCTGCAGTAGAAAACATCGATCCAGCAACGGAAAACTCAACACCTCCCCAGGATAAAAACTTTGAACTCTCAGATGCTTTACTATAACTCAAACATCGTAGGATCCTTTTCAGAAATTATACATAGAAAAATAAGAAATATATTGTCTTTTGAAATGTATAAAATGTGAAGCGGCAAAAGCTCCTAGTCTGTTAGCTAAGGTACTTAAGGAGCTCACCAGCACTTCTGGGGACCTAAGACCATCTGGCAATGCTCTGTATTTGCATACATCTGCAAAGATGTAATTCAGGCAATGGTACCAATGATTCAGAATCAGTCTAGTAAAGGGATCAGGCAAGTCAGTATCCTTCTGCTGCAGAAATTAAAACTGTATCTCATCTGCCTCAAGTTGCTATACGCACAAAGACAATCACTACATCAAATCTCACTGTATTATGTTTAAACAATGGCACAAAGAATTTTTTGCAGATTACATGAAGAATCTCAACCAAATACGGGTAAGATAAGAGCAAGCCAATATACAGCAAGGATGCCTTTCTCAAATACCTGAAATAATATTTCTCTAATTTACTGGAGTGAATCTTTTAAAGAACAAAATAAAATAAAGGATCCTGTTTTATCTGTCAATTTCTTTAAACAAATCACTATTACTAGTCTCTCTCAAGCAGGTTCTTCTGTTGAATGAGATAACAGAGGCAGCTGAGAGAATCCCAAATAAAGCAGCTTTATTATTTCCTATGCGTATCACGTTAGCTACACATTAGAAGCACTATGATTGACAAATTTTTATGTGGCAAAGGTGCACAAATATTACAGGTAAGATGACAAAATTGCAAACACTTGAATTACCTAAAATTTGCCTGACTTCTTCCATTATTAGGTTGCATATAATTGAGAGAGTGCAGGGGATTTTCTATTCTGGATGTGTTCCAAAGGTTGAGTTTTTGGTGGGATGCATTAGCTGAAAAGCACCAAATATTTCTGGCAAATTAAAATATGTTTTCCCTCTGCATAGATCCAATAACTTATTCAGCTGAAAAAACACCCAGCAGTAAATAAACACTTGAATGTCAGATCAGTTCATCAGTTTGAACCACTATTTGGTTCTTGTAAAAGGTTACTGAAAGGGTAAGGTGCTACAAATGGTAACACTTCACTGACTTTGTTGTAAAAGACCACACTGCCTGAAACCACAGCATAATTATCCTCCAACCCAGCTGCAGAGACAGAAAGGATATGCCCTGAAATTGTTCATCCCAATTGCTGGGATTGCTGTGGCATCGAGACTATGTACTCGACGGCTGGCAATGTGCCATTCTCTTGTGTACTAGGCTTCTGCTGCCATCACCTCACTGGGGAGGAAGAACTAGATAGACAAAGACTACTTAGAGAATGCGAAACAGATGGATCAACAGGAAGTCTTGGCACAAAAGGTCTAGGGGGATCCTGACAGAGAAGATAGCTACCAGGAAAGATCAGAAGACACACAAGTGAGAAGGACAGAGGCAGGGTGGAATGACAGGAATCAGGTGAAAAGACCAACAGAAAGCAGCAACTTAGTGGCAAAAATGGAAACAGAGTGGATAGAATGGAGAAGTGGGTAAAGGCAGCACAGCTAAGGAGCAGAAAAAGACAGGAACTGGAGAGGGGAGGTAAAAGTAAAAAGCAAAAGACCCGTGCAGGAGCGTCTCTCTAACCACTACAGGCCAGTCCCCTACAAATCTCAGAACTGAACTCATACTCCCTGAATCTAAACAACCCCTGAGAGCGCAGGGACACGTCCCCTCTTCAGTGCCTGGGTCCTACAGAGGTGAGCAGCCTTCTGCCTTCAGTTGCTTCCTCGGCCCACACAGTAGATAACCACGCTGTGAGCAGAAGAACTCAGTCCTTCTGACAAGCCATGTTGAGGGAGAATCACCATGACTTTGCCTGTGCAATTTTTTCTTCATTTTTTCTAACTGCATTAAAAGATACATTACAATTACATTTTAAAAGTCATGAAGTCCAACACTAAAACCTGTCCCTGTGAGTATAAATTCAGCCTGGTTATCTGCATCTAAACATATATTTTAGCACAGTGTAATTGGCTGCCATATAGGCATATACTAGATAGACAAACACACAGATAGACAGATAGATAATTATCTGTCATGATTGGCGACATATAGTCAGAATCACTGTATTTCCTTTCTTTCTGAAACCAAAGTTAACAATTTTTAAGAAGTCATACATTTAGCTGGAGACCCATTTTAAGGGAAGAGATAAAAATAAAAACTCCTGGATCTATCACTAATCAAATCCTGAATTCTTTTATTTCATTCCTTTCCTTGCAGGACAAAATGCAAAGCCTGTCTTTTCTTTTTAGCATATGACAAGCACTAAACTTACAAAGTGAGGCAAAGGAAAAACTTGAGAGTTATCTTTAGTTGTTTGTTTCTTTTCTTTTCTCTGAATACTGACTGGTATGATCTTGGCTGTAACTGGGAACTCTTTGTGTATGCTGTATCAGCAAAAGGAGTACAAGCTCAAAACAGTTTTTCTTTAAATTACTGTAATTTGAGTAATTTGTGCAAAATTAGAAGAAAAGAACTAAAGATGCAGAGATGAGAAAAACAAAGTTTTCTTCCCATCTCTGATCTCCCTCATCTGAATGAAAAGAGGGTTACATTCTTGACATATTTCCCCTACAGAGCACACAGTCCATGACCACAAGTAGTGAGACACAGGCTAAGTGGTCAGCACAGGGCAATAAAAGCCAAGACTCCTGGATTCTTGACTGCCTTGAAGTTACAACGTGCTATAGTGATGCTGTGAGCTTTCATTTAATACAAATATAACAATTTCAGTTTTGATCTCTTGTTCTTATAATATAAAAAAATAATTACTTGTTAAAAAAAAAAAATATATATTCTGGAATAAAAATCCAAGAGTATCAGTCTAATAATTATGTAACAGAATGTTGATATTTCCAGAAAGGAACATTTCAATTTCTCATTGACATGTTCTTACGGAAAGTTTTGATTATAACAAAACAACACTTTCTGATAGATAAATATGCTGTCAGAAAACTACTGACAAGGCCTGTTTCAGATCTGCTGCTGAAGAGCTCTGCAATACTACCAGTTCCTCCTGCTGCTGGAATGCCGCTGTAGTGCAGTGTTTAGTGAGTACTTTTCCCGTTCGCCAGCAGATGGCAGATTTTTTGCCACAGGAGTTTCATAATCTCCGAATCAAGGGGCTGTGATTGCCAGGAAAGGGTTAGTAGGTGTAACATTCTGCGTTTCTTCTGGGTTAGTAACACTGCAGATTGCACATATGTGGCAGTTCTATCTGTTTTATATATTAAACTCTATTAATAGAGCACAAAAAGTCTGCCAGTTGCTTGTATACTTGTGTATACACAAGGTGTATAAAAAATGCTGCAATTTCAGGAACATAAAAAGTAACAGCTAGTTCTGCACCAGGAACATTGCATGCTTACTGATATAGATAATCAGAACTAGGAGCAGAGTCTACGGTATGAAAGCACATCTGAATTAAACCTCTGATCCCGATACTGCTGAGATCCAGAGCCACCTGATGGCCATTCTGCAAATGTCTGGATTTAATGTGCTCTGTCTCTTTTTCATACCATTGGTGACAACAAGGCAAAAATATGTATTTTAACCTATGTATGAAAAAATCCTCAGCTTTACTATAGATGGCCTATTGGACTTTTGTTATAATTCAGACATGACCTCTTAATCACACTACCCATAGTGTAACTAGCCATGGGAGTGATAGGCAGGCACCTGGCAACAAAATATGGGGAGAATTAACAATGAACATTGGCATTTGTAAGATGTAAGAACCCATTTCTTTCATTGTTTCTCAGGTCTCTCAGCCACCAAGCTAACTACTCCCAATTTAGGAATATCAACTCTGAGGATAAAATGGGCCTAAGTGGTTACAGAATGAGAAACAACAACACTGCACGGCCATTGCCACACAGCTGTACCAAATCCAATGTACAAATTCCTCAAATATTCTTAAAAAACCCAATAGGAATAAATATTTTCAATTCTGTGACCAGCTACTCACTTGTTTACAAGACTACATTAGTATAATTCAGGTTCTGCAGAGTTAATTAACCATTAAGTGAAGTTCATTCCGCAAAATGTAATTAATAACAAAATGTTTCTACTGCATTCTAAAATAAGAAGGAGGCTGCTTTAAGGAGGAAAGAGTGGAAGTTTTCCTAATTGGGTAAGGTATCTTGCTACAATGAGTACTACTATTGCTGCTGTTCCTGAACTGGTTTCAATCTGCTGCTCAGTGAAAACCCAAACATAAGCTCCAAAGTAACTCTTAGCAGTATAGAGTAACAGAAATTATAAATCTGATGGAGATTCTTTTCTCTTCTGCCATGAATATTGACAGCACTCATCTGGGAGCTGAAGAGCAGGAACCAGTCTACGGGCTTCACAGAACAAACCTTGCTGTTTCAGTTCAAGGTGAGTCACAGAGAATCAGAATTCCCCATAGAACCCAGTCATGCCAAAGAAGTACATTTGTTTTAAAACTGAAGAGCCTGAACATAAAATATCTTTTATGAGAAGTGAGTGTACGAATTCCATGGGTGACTCTGTCTTCCACTGGATCCACTTATTACAGGAGCTCTAACAGACCCCTTGGTTTGAAACAATAAAGTAATTGTGTGAGCAAAAAACAAGGGATCAAACAAACAAAACGATTAAGCAGGGAATGAATGAGGATGTACCTTGTATCCAGAAAGGCCATATTTTTAACTGAAACTTAGATTACTACAAACAAACAAAAAAAACCAAACACAAAAACCAAATAGTTGGGGTAGACAAGAATGGAGGATTATTGCTTTCAAGAGGAAAACATAATACTCATCAGCAGAATGGGGAGAGCTATAGTATGTTTAAAAAAAAGACTTTAACCTACATGTCCAAAACACTGTAGTTCAGTACCTTGACAAATCCACCAGATACACGCACAGAAATTTAAACAATAAAAGAAAATCATTCTGTTTCTTATTCTGACCCTTAATCATGTCAGCAGAAATTAAATCCTTGCCATTCAATCCAGTAGAAAAAAAGATGAATGCCATAAAACTTCAGAGAGAAGTAAATCTATTGTAACTGAATTCTCTTCATTCATAGACACCAGCTCTTTTACTAGTTTTATATTAACTAAAAAGAATAGCAATGCTCACACAACTAATAAAAATAAAGGGACATATTTCAAGTTCCCAGTAATCAACCAAGTATTGACAATATGCTTTCTAAAAACAAACAAGCAAACAAAAAATCAGTTCCAGAAAGTGTCTAGAATTCAGACTGATCACTTAAGCAGTCCCTGGGTTTTGACTTTAAATTGTGCTGAGAAGTCTGTGCTCCCATTAACTTTAAATAGCATTGTGGGTACTCAGCATTTCTAAAAATCAGGCCCTACAGCACTCAGCCAAAGCCTATGGTGCAGAAAATTGATACGACTTGAAAGAGGCTGAGACGGACATTGAGCAGTGCAACACCTCCTTGCAAACAGAAAAAGCTAATTACGGGCAGCATTAACCCTCAAAATAGCTCTACATTTTAGGATGTTTTGGGAATTGTTGCAGGTCCTGGGATTAACCACAGCAGCGCTTGTGGCTTAATGCTTTTTCCTGACTCAAACACAGAGATTAGAGTGTCCTGGGCAATGTTCTGCCATACTTCCTTATTTTCTTGGCCACTCCCACAATACAAACCAGATGGAAGAAGCAGGAAAAGCAAACGTAAACCCCAGGATCACCTCTTTCTTCAGAGCTCCTAGCAAATGTATGGACAAACCAGCAGATTTACAAACAACCCTTCATCTTTGTTTACCTTCAGATTAAGTCACTTTTCTACCATAAGACAACTAAGACGCCTCTGAAACTTTCACTGAAGTTGATGGATCTGTTGGCTGTAGCTGCCAGTCTAGCATAGGAACAGTGTTGATGCGAAGGTTGTAATGCCCCTGCACTCCACACATTGGAAACAGTTAATCGGCCATGACAGTTCTGGTTTAGCATTACTGCAGTTCTTCTCTTTTTCATTCTAAATACATATTAGCCCCCATCAACTGGAACCAATGACTATACAGGCTATTTGCAAACTTGTGAGAATAACCTGTCAATCAGCAACATTGTGCTTCTGGCTGCCCAGTTTTGTCAATGAAGAACTACATTAAATTGACTGCAACACTAACCTTCCACTAAATATTTATCTACGGCAACCAAATTTTAGTCTGCATAGGGACCATCCATTCCTCCTTGAACAGCTGCTCTGCACAGAGGTGTTTATTAAAGTCATACTTGTTTGAATAATCACCTCAGTTCTCTGAAGAATCCAAAGTGATTTGATCCACAAGTTGAGTGAACTCTTCTGAAATGCAGCACCTAAAGCTCTGTGGAACTCAGTCCTAACAAAATTATTCACACCAACAAGGTATTAACAATTGTTCAGAGCAGAAGATGACTAAACCTCTTGCTGACGTTGAGCTACATCACTACCACTTGTATTGCCAGCAGTTGCCTCAGTCATGTATCAACATGGATCTTCCTATGTGCTGGTTCAAGGGACCCATGCAAATTGTAGCAGGACGTCACCAAACACTGACTGCATTGGGGACTATGGTAAATAAAAAGAATGGTTCTGAAGGCTGCAGAAAAACTGTCTGCAGCTAATGAATCTGACAAAACTAGTGTGAGTCACAAAATCAGTCTGATTAGTAAAAATACACTTACACATCCCAGTTCCTCACGACACTCCTTTGAAATGGCACCTGATGTGTTCAAGATCAATACCCTTCACCCAGTGTCGTTCATGACTGGGAAATGTATAAGCGCTACAATCACCAAGAATAACAATTTCACAGTGAGAGACTGTGACGTTAAAAGAAATCTGAATGCCTCATATACTTTTATTTATTTACAGCTTGAATTGCTGATTCACAATCAAGCTAACAGGCTGCTATAGGAGAAATTCACTCTGATCCAGTCTTCAAAACAAACTCCAGACGAAACAGTCCACCACCACTCGACAAATGGGATAAAGCGCAAAACAAGAAATTGTGAGGAAGTGCAGCTCTATTCAAGCACGCTCAACAATACAGCAATCAGATGGTTAAGAAATACAAACATACTAATATCAACATAGCTAAGACAGTGTTATCACCACCTCTAAAGGTTGTTTCTTTCTCTTCAAGGCCCCATTATGCAAACATGGCAGCTGTGTTGGGTTTGCTGTGCAGGGCATGTGGTTTAGTCACCTCAGAAAGAAGCAAAAGACTGAGAAAAGGAACAGGTGAAGGGTAGTAAAAAGTTGCAACATGTAACATGCTAGATGGATGTAAAAACAGCAGCAGCCTTTGGATGAATGTTTTGCAGATAATTCTGCAGTGATCACGAAGAAAGAGTCTTACTCTACAAAGCTCACACCATTAAAGAGATTCTATAGAAATCATATCTGATGTCAGCACTGTAGTCAGTATTCTTGAGCACCTAGTATTTACTTTTCCATTATTTATTATATTTATTATTATATTTATATTATATTTG